>JAJKFI010031910.1:0-13625 GCA_029204185.1 Lerista edwardsae
AGATAGATAGATAGATAGATAGATAGATAGATAGATAGATAGATAGATAGATAATAGGGGAGGCCCCCTGATTTAATAAGGGTGGCCCCCTTTTTTAATAGGGGCAGCCCCCTTTTTTAATAGGGGTGCCCCCCTGTTATAATTGGGGAGGCACCCTGTTTTGGCATTTTTAAATTTTTAAATTTGAAATATCAATTATTTTAATACTTTTTTCACTATCGTTTTTGATTCTCAAATGTTGTAATTGTATTGGATTTTTGTTCTTGTAAGCCACCTTGTGTTCCCGTGGGGCAAAAAGGCGGGGTATAATTTGAATAAATAAATAATAGCAGCAGCCCCCTGTTTCAATAGGGGCGGCCCCCTGTTATAATTGGGGTGGCACGCTGTTTTAATATTTGTGAGGATGGCACACATCTGTGTGCTGGCCTCCTTGACTCCGAGAGTGGTCCACAAATACTTGTCGGTGTCCCTTGTGCCGGCCAAACCTTGCTGGCCTAACTGTGCCGGCCTAACTCCAGGTTAGGATTGCTCTCCCAGATTTTGTGTTTTGGCTCGCAAGGTCTGCAGGAGAAATGTGTGTTCTGTGCACATCAGAAGGCCCAATCCAGGAGCAGAGCAGCAGGTGCAGCCCATTTCTGCTGCTATAGTCAAATACAAATACAAAAACCTTTATTGGCATTTATTTGCTGCTATAGTCATTCCAGGATGGAGATTGGAATGGGGGATGGCTCGTTCCCATCGCAGGTGGTCTGTTCTCCAACTTGGCATGGGCCTCCCCCCTCCAGGGTGTCGCGGTCTGCCACTCTTTTTAATTCTGCAGCGGAAAGATTCAACCACCCAACCACCACCCCCCACACACAAACATACACACACACACCTTTTGCATGGCGACAGATTGAAATTAGGGATAAAAGGAGGTCCCACGGGGGAGATTGGGCACACCTGTGTGTCTCTTGCCCCATTACAGGAAAGCATCATCTCCCAGTCTGTTCTAGCCCATTGGCTGGCTGACTTTGGCGCACTGTCGCCATCGCAAAGCACATCAAGGAAAGACGGCATGCAGGCCACCACAGGCCCATAATGAGTTGAGTTGCTTAGGCAAGTTGAAATTGAGGTCAAATTGGGAGACAACTCAATTAAGAACTGTTCTGCAAAGCGGAGGAGAGTGGCTATTTGGGGGGCTGGGGGAGATTCCCCAAGCAGCCGTGTGCGGTACGGACTGTTATCGCTGCTCCCCTCCACCGACAACCTGTCACCCTCGACTGTTCTCGAGGCCATCCGGAACATTCTTTGCGAGAAAAGGATATTAATGTACCCACTGTTACTCCTTGGCTTTCTTCGCGGAATTGAATTACTTGGCTTTTGTCATGTAAAACAGTTCTCCGTCGCCAAATTACAAAGTTCCCCTTTGGCGCGGCTGCCGGAGTAAATTAAATGATAAGGGAAGGGAGGGGGCGGAAATTGGTCTTGTGAAAAAGGAAGAAAACGGCAAGCGACAAACAACCAGAGCCCCAGCCAATGGGCGGACGGGAAGGAAGTGACTGTGTTGGCAGCCATCTTGGACGGGAGAGAGGCCCCAGCTATGACACGCTATGGAATGAAAGGGAGATTATCCCTTACGCGGTCTTCCAAAATCCAGACTATTCGGACATCCAGATGTTTTTGCCCAAGGCTTTTTAAAAACGTTCTGTAGTGTGAACGCTAGAAGGTCTTGTGCTCATTCCCATGTGCAGGCTGCCAGTTGTATTCTCTGCTCTGTGGTGTGTGCCCTTGTGGAAACACATCCAAGGGGCCAGAAGGCACCCAAGTGGGTCACAGTGCGTTTGGACCACTCTCAGAGTCAGGGAGGAGGGCGCAATCCTAACCTGGAGTGAGGCCGGCTCAGTTAGGCCAGCAAAGTTCGGCTGGCACAAGGGCAGTGATGTCATGCAGGGGGTACGTGGGGGTACACAAGTACCAGTTTCTAGGATTAAGGCTGGCCCCGCCCATTCGCCCGCCCACTCGTCGACTCCGCCCTCTGCAACGTTTGAATTTCCTGCACATTTGAGTTGCCTGCATGTTCTCAGAGCCAGGCAGGCAGGCAGGCAGCGAGCGGAGCCTTTCCTTTCCTTGCCACTGAAAAATGAGTTGCTCTGGGGTTTTAACATGATGCCAGGCCTCCTTCACATGTTCTGGGGGTGCTGTGGAATACTGTTGCCACTGTTGGGTCAGTTTAAAATCATCTGAGGCCTCAAAAAGGGCTTTTTTCATGTCACTTCCTGCCATGACATCACTTCCGGCTTATGACGTCACTTCCGGTGGGCGGGTCCCGACACGTGCCAATCAAAAGTGAGTACCTGTTCTTAAATCATTTAGATGACACCACTGCACAAGGGCCACCATAAAGTATGTTTGGACCACTCTCAGAGTCAGAGAGGCCAACACAAAGACGTGCACCATCCTCCCTGACTCCGAGAGTGGTCCAAACGTGCTTTACAATGTCCTTTGTGCCAGCCAAACTTCGCTGGTCTAACTGTGCCGGCCTAACTCCAGGGTAGGATTGTGTCCTCTCTAAGGTGGCCGTTGTACCAGGCCACTTCTACATGGCAAATGCCAACCCAGGACCCAACACACACACACACACACAGAGGAACTTTCTGGCACCGTTGTGAGGAGTGGGGGGGGGGAAGTGCAGGGAATAGAGAAGCCCATGGTTAATCTGATGGCCGGATCCGACCAAAGGAACACACTTGGACTGTAAGCGTTACAGACAAGGAAGCCTTTGGCCTGATCCAGCAGGGCTCTTCTTATGTTCTTATGTTCTTAAGCACGAAAGGCAGCATTCAGCAAATGTAATTTAATGGCAAAAGCTGGGGACTTCATAAAATCAATGAACTGCAGTGCTGTCAGACAAATTGACTAAAACATTTAACTGCACACTCAATTATGAATCACGGCTAGTGGGTTATGAACATTTTAGAAGTATCAAAGGATTTGAGGCGATTACCTTTAATTATGTCCCCAACGTCTCTTCTCGTTTGCCGGCTCTGCGGAGACAGAATGCGCAGAAATATTTCATCGGCGCGGGGGTGGGGGCAAGGCGAGAGTGAGCCCCAGTGTAGGAGTTGATGTTTTCTTAATGGCCTTCCATGGGAACAGATCTGAAACAATTTAGAAGAGCACCAATGGGACAACCCCAATGCAAAAAAAAAACACGTCAAGCCAAGGAATGAGGAACTGCCATAGGGACAATGCTGTTGGCTTGGAATTTGCAATTCTTCCAACAATGGACACCGTAAAGTGCGTTTGGACCATTCTCGGAGTCAGGGAGGATGGCACATGTCTGTGTGCTGGCCTTTCTGATTCCAAGAGTGGTCCAAACATGCTTTACAGTGTCCCTTATGCTGGCCAGACTTTGCTTCATGTACCTCATATTTACCTCAGAAATGTACCTCAGAATGCCAGCTACAAGGGAGTGGCGTTTGGACCACTCTCGGAGTCAGGGAGGATGGCGCACGTCTGTGTGCTGGCCTCTCTGACTCCGAGAGTGGCCCAAACATATTTTACAGTGTCCCTTGTGCCAGCCAAACTTAGTTTGTGCTGGCCTAACTCCAGGTTACGATTGTGCTCTGAGATTCTTCCCTCTCCCACATACACACACCTAGGAAGCTGTTCCATTCACAAAGACTATAGGCTATAGACAAAGACTATAGACTAGTCCTACTACTTCCAACTCTGGGCCCTCAAAAAGTCAGGAGTAGCAAGGCCTGACATTTGAGTCGAAAGAAATTGGATGGACTGCTGAAGTTATTCTTTCAACTGAGAAATTTTATATTTACATCGACCTGATATCCTGGATGAAAGTCTTCCATTTGACTTTCCACCACTTTGAAGTCAACTGCCTGCAGTTCTACCTACAAATCACAAGGGGGGCACGGATCAATTCTTCCTCCCCCACACTGCTGGTCACATGGTGTCCAACACCAAGCCATCTTGCTCAGTTCTTGGCCTAGAGTCGTCTTGGCCAAGAGTCAGTTCTTATCTGAATCCCACAAGTTACAGCACCAGGGAATTGATTGATCGTACTGTATAAACTACTTTGTGACCTACTCCTGTTGGAAAGTGGCATATAAATATTCTTAAGGAGGATAATGTGGTCTTTGTTTTCCATCGGTGTACAATGGCTTGTAGACACCAGCGATCATCTCACCCACTACTTGATAGACCTTTCGTCGGTCTAATTGTTCTTAAGCCATTGGAATTATTACTTTAAAAAAAAACGTTTCAAGGAAAACGCGACATCAATCAATCACAAAAGGAAAATTACTGGCAGAAGGTGTGGTGTTTTTTTTTTTACGGGCAGGGAAATTCTGGAAACATTTTTTTTTTTTTACTGGCAGTGTGCACATTTACTGGCAGTTGGCAACCCTGTTTAAGACCTTCTTGAAGGGGTAGGCTTGGCACCAGTTCTTTAAGAGCTGCCTTTGTCTATCTAAGCTTCAGATAGAGGCTTAGGGTGGGTGTGCAAAATGCAGGCAAAAACTGAACAGAAATAACAAGAAAAACAATTATTAGAAAGTCGTGAAAGGTTGGATGAAATTGGACACAAGAGGAAAGCACGAACTTTGACATAGGGGTATAAATATGGCCAAGAGTGCATGTGCCCAGCTGTGGACTGATGGTTGAGCTGCTGGTGCTGCCAGAAGCTAAGCAGGAGAGTCTTGGTCTTGTTTGTGGGTGGGAGATGGAAAGTCAGGTTGTGACAAGCTGCTGGACCAGTTGTGGCAGGACGGAAGCACTGATGCAGTGATGTCATGCAGGGGGAATGCGGGGGAACTCAGTTCCACTTGTTAAAATTAGGGCTGACTCCGCCCACTTCACTCCGCGGCGCTTTCCCCCCTCCTCCCCCCTCCTGAGGCCTCTGCAAAGAGCTTTTCTTCTTGGTTGGCCGGCACTCAGAGGGTTAAAGGGAGCAACTCCGGATTCCTAGAGGGGCGAAGGGGGAAGGGCTGCAGTGGGGAAGTCCCAGTGATGTCATTAAGGGGGAACGGACCAGAACGGGTGTTCTGGATCCTAACCATGGAGTTATAATAAACATGGAGACGAAATGACGTCATATTCTTGAAACTTCCGGTCTGGTCAAACAATATGGCCGACGCAATGGGTCTGGTCCCATGGTCTGGTCAAACAATATGGCTGACGCATGGGTCTGGTCTAACAATATGGCTGACTCAGATCATTGCCGCGAATTTGTTTAAACAAAACTCTTAATAGTCTAGAAGTAAAAAAGAATTACTCTCATATTGACAACAACTTATGAAGAGATTTTAATGTAATTTTCCTACATAAAGTCTGTCAAAACAGTGCAATCTGAGTTTAAATAGAATCAGCATTTTGAGTATAAAAACATGACCGCTAAGCCCCGCCCCCTCTGACCTCACTTTGTTCCTATCTAACTGCATGGGCAGGGCCACCGCCTGATCCTAACGGGCTCCGTGGCTGGTTCCGGGTTCCCGACAAGTGCCAATCAAAAATGAGTTCCTGTTCCTAAATCATTTGAATGACACCACTGCGCTGATGAGCTGATTCGCCTGTGTGGGAATGCATGAGAAGGCCAGCCGGAAAAAGAATGGAGTACGACCTTGTGGACCTGCCCAGCTTGACTTACGATTGCCTGCTGAAGCTTGATGGCACGCAGCCAGAGGAGAGAACCACACGGTGAAGGCTTCACCTGGGACTGAGGAGTCGTTGAATCACAGAACACAGTATATTTGTTCAACCCCAATTGAGAAATGGTGGTTTAGACCAGCCTGCCCAGGTAAGCCGCCTTGGGCATTTGCTTTGGCATGGGAAAGGTGGGAGAGAAATTCTTCAAACAGACCGTCTCGACTCCTCTAACACAGCCCCATCATGTGCTTGAAGGCACGTCCAGGGGGTCGTATCCTGCATTCCCCCCCCCCCCCGTTATTTTGTTTGCAAAGCATGCAGTGGCGGTGAATGATGAAACGGGGACAGATGGTGGTGGACAAGTCTTGGGGGAAAGACTTTCAGGCAAAATACTGAAGGCATTAATGGATTAATCACTGCAATTAATCGATCGGCGCATTGACTGCAGCTCACAGGGGACATGCTAATGAGTCTGTGCAGAAAAGGATTATGGATTAGCACCAGCTGAGTGTGTAGGTGAGCATTTTGTGTATGTCCAATGCTGAAGATACTTTGACCCTTGTAATAAGGAGAGATCAATACAACAAGAGGGCAGAGACTCCCAAACTTTTTTGACTGCCACAAGACAGTAACTCAGAGAGTGCAATCCTAATCTGGAGTTAGGCCAGCAAAGTTTGGCCGGCACAAGGGACACAATAAAGCGCGTTTGGACCACTCTCGGAGTCAAGGAGGATGGCTACATCTATGTGCTGGCCTCTCTGACTCCGAAAGGGGTTCACTTTACGGTGTCCCTTGTGCTGGCCTAACTTGTGCCGATCTAACTCCAGGTTAGGACTGCGGCCTCAGTGTTGGGAGAGTTAGGACAGGTAAAAGAAAATACTTTTTTTACCCAGCATGTAATTGACCTGTGGAACTCCTTGCCACAGGAGGTGGTGATGACTTCTGGCCTAGGTGCCTGTAAAGGCATTGGACAGGAAAAGATTTCAAGCCATTGGCCTGATCCAGCAGGGCTCTTCTTATGTCCTTAAGATATTTCCTCCCAAGTTGTACCAACAAAAGCTAGCAGACTCTCGTGTCAGAGCGCTCCAGCTGAACAATCCAACATCCCAAAAATATCTAATAAAATCTTAAATGGTTTCTTATCCCTTTCTTTTCAGGACAGCACAGTCATCATCAATATGCATTTCGTTCTCGGGAGTCTGATATAGTGGAATGTCAATAATTCTGGAGCGGATGAAAATACATCAGCCACTTTCATATTGTTCTCGGCCTCATAAAACCACACTTGAGGTGATAAACAACAGTGATAAAAATGGAGCAAGGAAGGTGTGCTGAATCCAGATTTTTTAATATATATAATTGGCAAATGAAGAAAGGGGGGGGAATCCATTTGACTTCTCATCACCCAAAGCAGGAAATGGAAAAAAAAAAAAAAACCCTGCAGAAATTAACTCAGACTTAATTAAGAGTGCAATCCTAACCTAGTGTTAGGCCGGCACAGTTAGGTCAGCAAAGTTTGGCTGGCACAAGGGACACCATCAAGCATGTACGTTAAGTGTCTCTCTCACAACACCAGAGCCAGGGGACATCCACTACAACTGAGTGTTGGGAGTGTTAGAATGGATAAAAGGAAATACTTTTTGACCCAGCGGGCCATTAAGCTGTGGAACTCCTTGCCACAGGAGGTGGGGATGGCATCTGGCTTGGATGCCTTTCAAAGGGGATTGGACAGATTTCTGGAGGAAAAGTCCATCATGGGCTACAAGTTGTGATGGGTGGTGCAACCTCCATACTTTAGAAGTAGGCTACTTCAGAATGCCAGATGCAGGGGAGCGGCCACAGGATGCAGGCATCTTGTGGTCTTGTGTGCTCCCTGAGGCATCTGGTGGGCCACTGTGAGAGACAGGAAGCTGGGCTAGATGGGCCTTTAGCCTGATCCAGCAAAGCTGTTCTTGTGCTCTTTTCCAGCGATGGGATCTACAAATGATCCGGGGGAACGCTGGGCGGGACTTACGTGGGGCTTCCGCATAATTGGCTGCCCATCCGTAGCGTTCCACAGCTGTCCTGGCCTGGGGGGGCTGCCCCTGGTTAGTGCGCCCCCCCGCTGCTCGCCCATGCACCCAGTGCAACCCTCACCTGTCCCCCGTGGCGAGTAAGAGCCCCCCCCCGGCCAGGGCAGCCGCGGAACGCTACAGACGGGCTGCCACTCAAGTGGAAGTCCCGCCTAAGTCCCGCCCAGCATTCCCCCAGATCATTTGTAGATCCTGTCGCTGCTCTTTTCCCAATAATATCCTCCATCTGAAAACCAATGATGTGTGCATTTTTCTTCATCCGATTCTGATAATCAGATGCACATTTGATCCACCAATTAAAATTGGATTGATTGACTCCGACTCCGTCAATGAGACAACTGTCCCCATTCTTGGGGAAATCTCCTCCCGGCCCAGGAGAAGATAAAAGGAGATTCTTTTTATACACATTCCTCCATAATAGCAAACGTTGGAATTATGCTTTCACCACAGCTGTTTCTAACCCCTTACTGGGAATGGGCTTCATCATATTTTGGTCCCTTCTGCGCTCAAATTGCAAAAAGCCACCAAATCAAACCTCTTTCTTTACAGAAATAATGCAGCATTTGGCACCCTTTTGTCGAGCATATCTCATCTCTCTCTATCATCAAAAAATAATCCAACATCTTGAATCTGTAGTTAGCAATTATCCCCGTCGGCGTCGCTTAGTTCCCCCCCTTAATATAGCCAAAGTCTTGATTTCCCTTCTTAAAAAAACTAGAATTTTTTTTTAAGGAGAAAAGCATTAAAATTGCAATCTTGCAGTGCATGCTCGGAATGAGAAAGACGGGGTGGAACGACGTCTTCTGAACTGGGGCCACTCGAAGTGGGAAGCAAGATTGACACAGACAATCGTTCCAATGAACCAGAAATTACAGCCTCCGGAAAATACGTTTGCCTCAATTATGCCCTTTTCAATCAGCTCGTTGTTTTACTCCAACCCAGGGTCTCTTTGCTCAAGCATAAATCTGTGTGCACGTTTATACACAAGTCTGGCCCTGGATCTTACTTACAGCTTTTCAAATCTCCTTCTTGCTTTCCAATCTTGACCAATAGCTGGGTAGATTAATGATTCAGAAGAACATCAGAACAGCCCCGGTGGATCAAACCAAAGGTCCATCCAGCCCAGCTTCCTGGCTTGACTCTTGGCAGTGCAATTTGCTGCTGCCTTGCAAACAGCAGGAGCTCAGCTCTTGGCAGTGCAATTTGCTGCTGCCTTGCAAACCGCAGGAGCTCAGCTCTTGGCAGTGCAATTTGCTGCTGCCTTGCAAACCGCAGGAGCTCAGCTCTTGGCAGTGCAATTTACCTTTCTTCCCTTTCTGAAGCTGATTATAAATTCAGCTTTGTACTGGCTTGTTCTTCTTGGAGAAGCATCTTCTTAGATTGTAGTGAATTCTGCTACAAGGCACTGCAGTCCTATTCTTGCTTCTGGATTATGGGGTGGGTTTGTGGCTTCTTTTTGAGCTAGAGCTTCCCCCTGCTTTGTGTGGATATTTACTCTGCTGCTTTTGCTCCAAAGCTGAAGATCTGATGTTCAGGGGATTCCCTCAAACAGCCTACTACTTCTTGCTGTGATATTTTAATTTCTAATATTAGGGTTTTTTAGGACTTAATTTAAACGCACACACAAATCAGAGATAGAAACTATTCAGTGGTGGTCTATTGTAAGTAAACTATGTACAGTGCAATTTGCTGCTGCCTTGCAAACCGCAGGAGCTCAGCTCTTTGCAGAGCAGTGAGCGGGTATCTTGCAAGCTGCAGGAACTCAGCCTTGTTAGCTGCTGTCTTGCAAACTGCAGGAGCTCGGCTCTTTGCAGGACAGGGAGCAGCTCTCTGATTTTTGAATAGGCTCAGGGCTGGAGACAATAAGTTATCTGATCTTTCTGTCACCCATGTGATGCACTGGAGGCTCTGCAGGACCCACCAGAAATCGTTCCTGGACCCACAGATTGAGAAACTCTGTGTTAAGGGATTTACAAGACCAGATTCTCTAAGATTCTACAGACCTTGGCTCCTAAGGCCAGCCCTGGGGAGACCTGTGAATTTCTATGCCCACTCAAAGGGTGACTACCTGGATTCTATCTCACTGCATGCTGCTGAAGTCTCTTCCTTGACTTGTCTACACTCAATCCATTTTACTCTTCCAGAGCCATTTCTGCACAGTCTTTCTACAGCTGTGTTTCTGGGGGAAAGAACAGAGGGCTTTGCATAGGAATGTGCCATTTTGAAATGTAATCACTGAGCGCCACCTTGTGGCCGAATCCTGGATGTTCGTTCTTTCCCACATGTTTTGGCCTGGCCTGGCTTTCTCATTTTATTTTATTTTAAAATGGGGAATCGTTTGATCTCCAGCCGCCCCTTTCGAGGTGCCTTCAGCTTCTCCACCTGGCCAGGCAAACATTTTTGTAGACATTTGAACTCTTCCTGTAAGCAGAACGAACTCCAAAGGCAACACCAATCCCTGTTCCTTGGTGTCAGCTGATTTAGGCCCTGACATAGCGAAGCTATCCCCATTTTATCACCCGCGTAGTGTCAGTTTAATTTCCTCTCTCTGAAAGAGATCAATGAGAAGGGAAACTGCCGAGAACGAGGTGCCTTTTGGTTTCCGGGTCTCCTGTAACGTCCTGGCTTTCAAAGTCATTAATAAGGTACAACGTTAGATTCAGTGGTGTCATTCAAATGATTTAGGAACAGGAACTCACTTTTGATTGGCACTTGTCGGGAACCCGGAACCAGCCACGGAGCCCGTTAGGATCCGGAACGCCCCGTTCTGGTCTGTTCCCCCTGAATGACATCACTGCCTTCGCCCCCCTAGGAATCCGGAGTCGCTCCCTTTAACCCTCTGAGTACCAGCAAACCAAGAAGAAAAGCTCTTTGCAGAGGAATTGGGAGGGGGGAGGGAGAGTGAAGTGGGCGGAGTCAGCCCTAATTTTAACTAGTGGAACTGAGTTCCCCCACATTCCCCCTGCATGACATCACTGGTTAGATTCAAATATGGCATGTGTGAAGGAAGCTTCCGCAATGGAGATTTTTTTTGCCCCCTGCTGTTGTTATGGTGCAGTCTGAATGATAAGAGCCTTGCCGGATCAGACCCAAGGGCTGTATCCTGCATCCGCTTTCCCAGAGTGGCCCACCGGATGTCTCCAGGAAGCCCAGATACAGAAGCTACAGAAGACAAGTCTTAGATCAGGGACATCAAACTCGTTTCGTACGCTGGGCTGAATAGCATTCATCCTGCCTGCTGAGGGCCAGAAGTGATGTCATTGGGCTGGAAATGAACGTTATATTCTAACAGCCTTGCTGGATCAGGCCAAAGGCCCATCTAGTCCAGCTTCCTGTATCACACAGTTACCCACCAGATGCCTCAGGGAGCACACAAGACCACAAGATGCCTGCATCCTGTTGCTACTCCCCTGCATCTGGCATTCTGAGGTAAATTTCTGAGGTACATTTCTGAGGTAAAATTCTAAGGAAAATATGTCACCTCTCCCATGTGTGATCCATAAGAACATAAGAAGAGCCCTGCTGGATCAGGCCAAGACCCATCTAGTCCAGCCTCCTGTATCTCACAGCGGCCCATCAGATGCCTCAGGGAGCACACAGGACAACAGGGGACCATCCTGTTTTTCCTGGAAATTCTTCCCAGTAGAAGGTAGCCTACTTCTAAAACTTAGAGGATGCACATACCCATCATGGCTTGTAACCAGCGGTGTTATGCTGCCGGAACACTGGGCGGGACATCCGGGTGATCGACAGACCGCCCGTCGCGTTCCGGAGTGTTACGCTGTTTGTGTAACGTACGCAAGCGGCGTAATTGGTTACGCAAACGGCGTAATGCTCTGGAACGCGACGGGCGGGCTGTCGATCACCCAGATGTCCCGCCCAGCATTCCGGCAGCATAACACCGCTGCTTGTAACCTGTGACAGACTCCCCCCCCCCCCGGAAATCTGTGGAATCCCCTTTGAAAGGGGATTGATGCCAGCACCACATCTTGTGGCAAAGAGTTCCACAGGTGTATTTCACACTGGGTCAAGATCTATTTTGACTGTTCTAATTCTCCGACGCTCCATTTGAGTAGATGCCTCCTCGTTCGGGCGTTGTGCGAGAGGGAAAAGAGCATCTCTCTAGCCACTCTATCCATCCCATGCATAATTTATGCATAATATCTCTCAGTCATGTTCCCCATCAGATAATGGCAGAGGAGGGGTTAACCCTCCGCCAATACTGTTTCCCCATATTGTATCTGGATTTTTGTTCCTCTCTACAGCTAATACTAGTTTATAAATGCTAGTTTATCAATACTACTACTATATTTATAAACTATCTTACTATGCTAGTTTATAAATACTAGGGAGCCCTTTTCCATTTAATTGCTGAGTTGTTTTGCGTAAAGGACACACACACACGCGCACGCACGCACGCACACACACACACACACACACACACACAGAGAGAGAGAGAGAGAGAGAGAGAGAGAGAGAGAGAGAGAGATTGCAAGACGCGGACTCTAAGCAGAATGGATAAAAGGAACTACTTATTTTACGCAGCATGTAATTAATCTGTGGAACTCCTTGCCACAGGAGGTAGTGATGGTGTCTGGCCTAGTTGCCTTTCAAAGGGGATTGGACAGATTTCTGGAGGAAAAGTCCATCGTGGGCTATAGGCCATGATGGGTGGTGCAAACTCCTTACGTTACAAGTCGGCTACCTCAGAATGCCGGGTGCAAGGGAGTGGCAACAGGATGCAGGAATCTTATGGTCTTGTGTGCTCCCTGAGGCATCTGGTGGGCCACTGTGAGATGCACAAAGCTGGACCAGATTGGCCTGATCCAGCGGGGCTCTTCTGATGTTCCATCACCAGGGTGCAATTCACCTTGCCAAGCACCAGATGTCACTGTTTACAATCATTAGAAGCCAAGAACAAGAACAGCCAGTTTAGTTCTGCAGAATCTCCTGTCCTGTGCGCAGGGGAGCAGATGGTTCACTTCAATTGTTACATAAGAGGGCGCCTATTCCCCACCTGGGCTGAAACAACCCACCCCCAAGAGCGCCACAACTTGGCCTCTGCCTTTTGAAGCGCCCGGGAGTGATGTTGTAAGCGGAGACGCCGCACTTTCATGCCTCCCACAATGCAAGCCTTTGCCTGCCTTCCAAGCTGACAAGATGTCACCGTCCTTCCCCTCCCCGAACCAGCTCCCATTAGACTTAGAGCGCAAGCCTAACCTGGAGTTAGGCCGGCACAGTTAGGCCAGCGAAGTTTGGCCAGCACAAGGGACCCCGTAAAGTATGTTTGGGCCACCCTCGGAGTCAGAGAGGCCAGCACACAGACATGCGCCATCCCCCCTGACTCCAAGAGTGGTCCAAACACGCTTTATGGTGTCCCTTGTGCTGGCCAAAATTTGCTGGCCTAACTGTGCCGGCCTAACTCCAGGTTAGGATTGCACTCTTAATGTGTTTCAGCTGCTGTGCTGGAGGCCCCAGACAACTGTTCCTTTTATCCAGGGCCTCTCACACCTGAGTCCTCAAGCCTCCTCCTGGCAGTCAAACAAGAGCTTAATAGTCAATCGGCCGCGATCCCCGAGGCCAAACACTGTAACCAACATGGCCTCCGGAGAGATCTGGAGACAGAGGCTGCTTTTGAAACCAAAGTCTTTGAGGTCTCGAGGCTTCAGTTGGTCTCTTCTTCTGAGCACTAAACAGGCCTCTCGGTTGTGGCCGTGTACCTGTGTGTTGTCAAATGCTTGTGTGGGCCATTGCAGAATGCAATTAAGGGTGCAATCCTAACCTGGAGTTCAGCCGGCATAGTTAGGCCAGCAAGGTTTGGCCGGCACAAAGGCCACCATCAAGCGTGTTTGGACCGCTCTCTTTACCTCATATTTACCTCAGAATTTTACCTCAGAAATTTACCTC
>JAJKFI010031911.1:0-13631 GCA_029204185.1 Lerista edwardsae
AGATAGATAGATAGATAGATAGATAGATAGATAGATAGATAGATAGATAGATAATAGGGGAGGCCCCCTGATTTAATAAGGGTGGCCCCCTTTTTTAATAGGGGCAGCCCCCTTTTTTAATAGGGGTGCCCCCCTGTTATAATTGGGGAGGCACCCTGTTTTGGCATTTTTAAATTTTTAAATTTGAAATATCAATTATTTTAATACTTTTTTCACTATCGTTTTTGATTCTCAAATGTTGTAATTGTATTGGATTTTTGTTCTTGTAAGCCACCTTGTGTTCCCGTGGGGCAAAAAGGCGGGGTATAATTTGAATAAATAAATAATAGCAGCAGCCCCCTGTTTCAATAGGGGCGGCCCCCTGTTATAATTGGGGTGGCACGCTGTTTTAATATTTGTGAGGATGGCACACATCTGTGTGCTGGCCTCCTTGACTCCGAGAGTGGTCCACAAATACTTGTCGGTGTCCCTTGTGCCGGCCAAACCTTGCTGGCCTAACTGTGCCGGCCTAACTCCAGGTTAGGATTGCTCTCCCAGATTTTGTGTTTTGGCTCGCAAGGTCTGCAGGAGAAATGTGTGTTCTGTGCACATCAGAAGGCCCAATCCAGGAGCAGAGCAGCAGGTGCAGCCCATTTCTGCTGCTATAGTCAAATACAAATACAAAAACCTTTATTGGCATTTATTTGCTGCTATAGTCATTCCAGGATGGAGATTGGAATGGGGGATGGCTCGTTCCCATCGCAGGTGGTCTGTTCTCCAACTTGGCATGGGCCTCCCCCCCTCCAGGGTGTCGCGGTCTGCCACTCTTTTTAATTCTGCAGCGGAAAGATTCAACCACCCAACCACCACCCCCCACACACAAACATACACACACACACCTTTTGCATGGCGACAGATTGAAATTAGGGATAAAAGGAGGTCCCACGGGGGAGATTGGGCACACCTGTGTGTCTCTTGCCCCATTACAGGAAAGCATCATCTCCCAGTCTGTTCTAGCCCATTGGCTGGCTGACTTTGGCGCACTGTCGCCATCGCAAAGCACATCAAGGAAAGACGGCATGCAGGCCACCACAGGCCCATAATGAGTTGAGTTGCTTAGGCAAGTTGAAATTGAGGTCAAATTGGGAGACAACTCAATTAAGAACTGTTCTGCAAAGCGGAGGAGAGTGGCTATTTGGGGGGGCTGGGGGAGATTCCCCAAGCAGCCGTGTGCGGTACGGACTGTTATCGCTGCTCCCCTCCACCGACAACCTGTCACCCTCGACTGTTCTCGAGGCCATCCGGAACATTCTTTGCGAGAAAAGGATATTAATGTACCCACTGTTACTCCTTGGCTTTCTTCGCGGAATTGAATTACTTGGCTTTTGTCATGTAAAACAGTTCTCCGTCGCCAAATTACAAAGTTCCCCTTTGGCGCGGCTGCCGGAGTAAATTAAATGATAAGGGAAGGGAGGGGGCGGAAATTGGTCTTGTGAAAAAGGAAGAAAACGGCAAGCGACAAACAACCAGAGCCCCAGCCAATGGGCGGACGGGAAGGAAGTGACTGTGTTGGCAGCCATCTTGGACGGGAGAGAGGCCCCAGCTATGACACGCTATGGAATGAAAGGGAGATTATCCCTTACGCGGTCTTCCAAAATCCAGACTATTCGGACATCCAGATGTTTTTGCCCAAGGCTTTTTAAAAACGTTCTGTAGTGTGAACGCTAGAAGGTCTTGTGCTCATTCCCATGTGCAGGCTGCCAGTTGTATTCTCTGCTCTGTGGTGTGTGCCCTTGTGGAAACACATCCAAGGGGCCAGAAGGCACCCAAGTGGGTCACAGTGCGTTTGGACCACTCTCAGAGTCAGGGAGGAGGGCGCAATCCTAACCTGGAGTGAGGCCGGCTCAGTTAGGCCAGCAAAGTTCGGCTGGCACAAGGGCAGTGATGTCATGCAGGGGGTACGTGGGGGTACACAAGTACCAGTTTCTAGGATTAAGGCTGGCCCCGCCCATTCGCCCGCCCACTCGTCGACTCCGCCCTCTGCAACGTTTGAATTTCCTGCACATTTGAGTTGCCTGCATGTTCTCAGAGCCAGGCAGGCAGGCAGGCAGCGAGCGGAGCCTTTCCTTTCCTTGCCACTGAAAAATGAGTTGCTCTGGGGTTTTAACATGATGCCAGGCCTCCTTCACATGTTCTGGGGGTGCTGTGGAATACTGTTGCCACTGTTGGGTCAGTTTAAAATCATCTGAGGCCTCAAAAAGGGCTTTTTTCATGTCACTTCCTGCCATGACATCACTTCCGGCTTATGACGTCACTTCCGGTGGGCGGGTCCCGACACGTGCCAATCAAAAGTGAGTACCTGTTCTTAAATCATTTAGATGACACCACTGCACAAGGGCCACCATAAAGTATGTTTGGACCACTCTCAGAGTCAGAGAGGCCAACACAAAGACGTGCACCATCCTCCCTGACTCCGAGAGTGGTCCAAACGTGCTTTACAATGTCCTTTGTGCCAGCCAAACTTCGCTGGTCTAACTGTGCCGGCCTAACTCCAGGGTAGGATTGTGTCCTCTCTAAGGTGGCCGTTGTACCAGGCCACTTCTACATGGCAAATGCCAACCCAGGACCCAACACACACACACACACACAGAGGAACTTTCTGGCACCGTTGTGAGGAGTGGGGGGGGGGGAAGTGCAGGGAATAGAGAAGCCCATGGTTAATCTGATGGCCGGATCCGACCAAAGGAACACACTTGGACTGTAAGCGTTACAGACAAGGAAGCCTTTGGCCTGATCCAGCAGGGCTCTTCTTATGTTCTTATGTTCTTAAGCACGAAAGGCAGCATTCAGCAAATGTAATTTAATGGCAAAAGCTGGGGACTTCATAAAATCAATGAACTGCAGTGCTGTCAGACAAATTGACTAAAACATTTAACTGCACACTCAATTATGAATCACGGCTAGTGGGTTATGAACATTTTAGAAGTATCAAAGGATTTGAGGCGATTACCTTTAATTATGTCCCCAACGTCTCTTCTCGTTTGCCGGCTCTGCGGAGACAGAATGCGCAGAAATATTTCATCGGCGCGGGGGTGGGGGCAAGGCGAGAGTGAGCCCCAGTGTAGGAGTTGATGTTTTCTTAATGGCCTTCCATGGGAACAGATCTGAAACAATTTAGAAGAGCACCAATGGGACAACCCCAATGCAAAAAAAAAACACGTCAAGCCAAGGAATGAGGAACTGCCATAGGGACAATGCTGTTGGCTTGGAATTTGCAATTCTTCCAACAATGGACACCGTAAAGTGCGTTTGGACCATTCTCGGAGTCAGGGAGGATGGCACATGTCTGTGTGCTGGCCTTTCTGATTCCAAGAGTGGTCCAAACATGCTTTACAGTGTCCCTTATGCTGGCCAGACTTTGCTTCATGTACCTCATATTTACCTCAGAAATGTACCTCAGAATGCCAGCTACAAGGGAGTGGCGTTTGGACCACTCTCGGAGTCAGGGAGGATGGCGCACGTCTGTGTGCTGGCCTCTCTGACTCCGAGAGTGGCCCAAACATATTTTACAGTGTCCCTTGTGCCAGCCAAACTTAGTTTGTGCTGGCCTAACTCCAGGTTACGATTGTGCTCTGAGATTCTTCCCTCTCCCACATACACACACCTAGGAAGCTGTTCCATTCACAAAGACTATAGGCTATAGACAAAGACTATAGACTAGTCCTACTACTTCCAACTCTGGGCCCTCAAAAAGTCAGGAGTAGCAAGGCCTGACATTTGAGTCGAAAGAAATTGGATGGACTGCTGAAGTTATTCTTTCAACTGAGAAATTTTATATTTACATCGACCTGATATCCTGGATGAAAGTCTTCCATTTGACTTTCCACCACTTTGAAGTCAACTGCCTGCAGTTCTACCTACAAATCACAAGGGGGGCACGGATCAATTCTTCCTCCCCCACACTGCTGGTCACATGGTGTCCAACACCAAGCCATCTTGCTCAGTTCTTGGCCTAGAGTCGTCTTGGCCAAGAGTCAGTTCTTATCTGAATCCCACAAGTTACAGCACCAGGGAATTGATTGATCGTACTGTATAAACTACTTTGTGACCTACTCCTGTTGGAAAGTGGCATATAAATATTCTTAAGGAGGATAATGTGGTCTTTGTTTTCCATCGGTGTACAATGGCTTGTAGACACCAGCGATCATCTCACCCACTACTTGATAGACCTTTCGTCGGTCTAATTGTTCTTAAGCCATTGGAATTATTACTTTAAAAAAAAACGTTTCAAGGAAAACGCGACATCAATCAATCACAAAAGGAAAATTACTGGCAGAAGGTGTGGTGTTTTTTTTTTTTACGGGCAGGGAAATTCTGGAAACATTTTTTTTTTTTTACTGGCAGTGTGCACATTTACTGGCAGTTGGCAACCCTGTTTAAGACCTTCTTGAAGGGGTAGGCTTGGCACCAGTTCTTTAAGAGCTGCCTTTGTCTATCTAAGCTTCAGATAGAGGCTTAGGGTGGGTGTGCAAAATGCAGGCAAAAACTGAACAGAAATAACAAGAAAAACAATTATTAGAAAGTCGTGAAAGGTTGGATGAAATTGGACACAAGAGGAAAGCACGAACTTTGACATAGGGGTATAAATATGGCCAAGAGTGCATGTGCCCAGCTGTGGACTGATGGTTGAGCTGCTGGTGCTGCCAGAAGCTAAGCAGGAGAGTCTTGGTCTTGTTTGTGGGTGGGAGATGGAAAGTCAGGTTGTGACAAGCTGCTGGACCAGTTGTGGCAGGACGGAAGCACTGATGCAGTGATGTCATGCAGGGGGAATGCGGGGGAACTCAGTTCCACTTGTTAAAATTAGGGCTGACTCCGCCCACTTCACTCCGCGGCGCTTTCCCCCCTCCTCCCCCCTCCTGAGGCCTCTGCAAAGAGCTTTTCTTCTTGGTTGGCCGGCACTCAGAGGGTTAAAGGGAGCAACTCCGGATTCCTAGAGGGGCGAAGGGGGAAGGGCTGCAGTGGGGAAGTCCCAGTGATGTCATTAAGGGGGAACGGACCAGAACGGGTGTTCTGGATCCTAACCATGGAGTTATAATAAACATGGAGACGAAATGACGTCATATTCTTGAAACTTCCGGTCTGGTCAAACAATATGGCCGACGCAATGGGTCTGGTCCCATGGTCTGGTCAAACAATATGGCTGACGCATGGGTCTGGTCTAACAATATGGCTGACTCAGATCATTGCCGCGAATTTGTTTAAACAAAACTCTTAATAGTCTAGAAGTAAAAAAGAATTACTCTCATATTGACAACAACTTATGAAGAGATTTTAATGTAATTTTCCTACATAAAGTCTGTCAAAACAGTGCAATCTGAGTTTAAATAGAATCAGCATTTTGAGTATAAAAACATGACCGCTAAGCCCCGCCCCCTCTGACCTCACTTTGTTCCTATCTAACTGCATGGGCAGGGCCACCGCCTGATCCTAACGGGCTCCGTGGCTGGTTCCGGGTTCCCGACAAGTGCCAATCAAAAATGAGTTCCTGTTCCTAAATCATTTGAATGACACCACTGCGCTGATGAGCTGATTCGCCTGTGTGGGAATGCATGAGAAGGCCAGCCGGAAAAAGAATGGAGTACGACCTTGTGGACCTGCCCAGCTTGACTTACGATTGCCTGCTGAAGCTTGATGGCACGCAGCCAGAGGAGAGAACCACACGGTGAAGGCTTCACCTGGGACTGAGGAGTCGTTGAATCACAGAACACAGTATATTTGTTCAACCCCAATTGAGAAATGGTGGTTTAGACCAGCCTGCCCAGGTAAGCCGCCTTGGGCATTTGCTTTGGCATGGGAAAGGTGGGAGAGAAATTCTTCAAACAGACCGTCTCGACTCCTCTAACACAGCCCCATCATGTGCTTGAAGGCACGTCCAGGGGGTCGTATCCTGCATTCCCCCCCCCCCCGTTATTTTGTTTGCAAAGCATGCAGTGGCGGTGAATGATGAAACGGGGACAGATGGTGGTGGACAAGTCTTGGGGGAAAGACTTTCAGGCAAAATACTGAAGGCATTAATGGATTAATCACTGCAATTAATCGATCGGCGCATTGACTGCAGCTCACAGGGGACATGCTAATGAGTCTGTGCAGAAAAGGATTATGGATTAGCACCAGCTGAGTGTGTAGGTGAGCATTTTGTGTATGTCCAATGCTGAAGATACTTTGACCCTTGTAATAAGGAGAGATCAATACAACAAGAGGGCAGAGACTCCCAAACTTTTTTGACTGCCACAAGACAGTAACTCAGAGAGTGCAATCCTAATCTGGAGTTAGGCCAGCAAAGTTTGGCCGGCACAAGGGACACAATAAAGCGCGTTTGGACCACTCTCGGAGTCAAGGAGGATGGCTACATCTATGTGCTGGCCTCTCTGACTCCGAAAGGGGTTCACTTTACGGTGTCCCTTGTGCTGGCCTAACTTGTGCCGATCTAACTCCAGGTTAGGACTGCGGCCTCAGTGTTGGGAGAGTTAGGACAGGTAAAAGAAAATACTTTTTTTACCCAGCATGTAATTGACCTGTGGAACTCCTTGCCACAGGAGGTGGTGATGACTTCTGGCCTAGGTGCCTGTAAAGGCATTGGACAGGAAAAGATTTCAAGCCATTGGCCTGATCCAGCAGGGCTCTTCTTATGTCCTTAAGATATTTCCTCCCAAGTTGTACCAACAAAAGCTAGCAGACTCTCGTGTCAGAGCGCTCCAGCTGAACAATCCAACATCCCAAAAATATCTAATAAAATCTTAAATGGTTTCTTATCCCTTTCTTTTCAGGACAGCACAGTCATCATCAATATGCATTTCGTTCTCGGGAGTCTGATATAGTGGAATGTCAATAATTCTGGAGCGGATGAAAATACATCAGCCACTTTCATATTGTTCTCGGCCTCATAAAACCACACTTGAGGTGATAAACAACAGTGATAAAAATGGAGCAAGGAAGGTGTGCTGAATCCAGATTTTTTAATATATATAATTGGCAAATGAAGAAAGGGGGGGGAATCCATTTGACTTCTCATCACCCAAAGCAGGAAATGGAAAAAAAAAAAAAAACCCTGCAGAAATTAACTCAGACTTAATTAAGAGTGCAATCCTAACCTAGTGTTAGGCCGGCACAGTTAGGTCAGCAAAGTTTGGCTGGCACAAGGGACACCATCAAGCATGTACGTTAAGTGTCTCTCTCACAACACCAGAGCCAGGGGACATCCACTACAACTGAGTGTTGGGAGTGTTAGAATGGATAAAAGGAAATACTTTTTGACCCAGCGGGCCATTAAGCTGTGGAACTCCTTGCCACAGGAGGTGGGGATGGCATCTGGCTTGGATGCCTTTCAAAGGGGATTGGACAGATTTCTGGAGGAAAAGTCCATCATGGGCTACAAGTTGTGATGGGTGGTGCAACCTCCATACTTTAGAAGTAGGCTACTTCAGAATGCCAGATGCAGGGGAGCGGCCACAGGATGCAGGCATCTTGTGGTCTTGTGTGCTCCCTGAGGCATCTGGTGGGCCACTGTGAGAGACAGGAAGCTGGGCTAGATGGGCCTTTAGCCTGATCCAGCAAAGCTGTTCTTGTGCTCTTTTCCAGCGATGGGATCTACAAATGATCCGGGGGAACGCTGGGCGGGACTTACGTGGGGCTTCCGCATAATTGGCTGCCCATCCGTAGCGTTCCACAGCTGTCCTGGCCTGGGGGGGCTGCCCCTGGTTAGTGCGCCCCCCCGCTGCTCGCCCATGCACCCAGTGCAACCCTCACCTGTCCCCCGTGGCGAGTAAGAGCCCCCCCCCCGGCCAGGGCAGCCGCGGAACGCTACAGACGGGCTGCCACTCAAGTGGAAGTCCCGCCTAAGTCCCGCCCAGCATTCCCCCAGATCATTTGTAGATCCTGTCGCTGCTCTTTTCCCAATAATATCCTCCATCTGAAAACCAATGATGTGTGCATTTTTCTTCATCCGATTCTGATAATCAGATGCACATTTGATCCACCAATTAAAATTGGATTGATTGACTCCGACTCCGTCAATGAGACAACTGTCCCCATTCTTGGGGAAATCTCCTCCCGGCCCAGGAGAAGATAAAAGGAGATTCTTTTTATACACATTCCTCCATAATAGCAAACGTTGGAATTATGCTTTCACCACAGCTGTTTCTAACCCCTTACTGGGAATGGGCTTCATCATATTTTGGTCCCTTCTGCGCTCAAATTGCAAAAAGCCACCAAATCAAACCTCTTTCTTTACAGAAATAATGCAGCATTTGGCACCCTTTTGTCGAGCATATCTCATCTCTCTCTATCATCAAAAAATAATCCAACATCTTGAATCTGTAGTTAGCAATTATCCCCGTCGGCGTCGCTTAGTTCCCCCCCTTAATATAGCCAAAGTCTTGATTTCCCTTCTTAAAAAAACTAGAATTTTTTTTTAAGGAGAAAAGCATTAAAATTGCAATCTTGCAGTGCATGCTCGGAATGAGAAAGACGGGGTGGAACGACGTCTTCTGAACTGGGGCCACTCGAAGTGGGAAGCAAGATTGACACAGACAATCGTTCCAATGAACCAGAAATTACAGCCTCCGGAAAATACGTTTGCCTCAATTATGCCCTTTTCAATCAGCTCGTTGTTTTACTCCAACCCAGGGTCTCTTTGCTCAAGCATAAATCTGTGTGCACGTTTATACACAAGTCTGGCCCTGGATCTTACTTACAGCTTTTCAAATCTCCTTCTTGCTTTCCAATCTTGACCAATAGCTGGGTAGATTAATGATTCAGAAGAACATCAGAACAGCCCCGGTGGATCAAACCAAAGGTCCATCCAGCCCAGCTTCCTGGCTTGACTCTTGGCAGTGCAATTTGCTGCTGCCTTGCAAACAGCAGGAGCTCAGCTCTTGGCAGTGCAATTTGCTGCTGCCTTGCAAACCGCAGGAGCTCAGCTCTTGGCAGTGCAATTTGCTGCTGCCTTGCAAACCGCAGGAGCTCAGCTCTTGGCAGTGCAATTTACCTTTCTTCCCTTTCTGAAGCTGATTATAAATTCAGCTTTGTACTGGCTTGTTCTTCTTGGAGAAGCATCTTCTTAGATTGTAGTGAATTCTGCTACAAGGCACTGCAGTCCTATTCTTGCTTCTGGATTATGGGGTGGGTTTGTGGCTTCTTTTTGAGCTAGAGCTTCCCCCTGCTTTGTGTGGATATTTACTCTGCTGCTTTTGCTCCAAAGCTGAAGATCTGATGTTCAGGGGATTCCCTCAAACAGCCTACTACTTCTTGCTGTGATATTTTAATTTCTAATATTAGGGTTTTTTAGGACTTAATTTAAACGCACACACAAATCAGAGATAGAAACTATTCAGTGGTGGTCTATTGTAAGTAAACTATGTACAGTGCAATTTGCTGCTGCCTTGCAAACCGCAGGAGCTCAGCTCTTTGCAGAGCAGTGAGCGGGTATCTTGCAAGCTGCAGGAACTCAGCCTTGTTAGCTGCTGTCTTGCAAACTGCAGGAGCTCGGCTCTTTGCAGGACAGGGAGCAGCTCTCTGATTTTTGAATAGGCTCAGGGCTGGAGACAATAAGTTATCTGATCTTTCTGTCACCCATGTGATGCACTGGAGGCTCTGCAGGACCCACCAGAAATCGTTCCTGGACCCACAGATTGAGAAACTCTGTGTTAAGGGATTTACAAGACCAGATTCTCTAAGATTCTACAGACCTTGGCTCCTAAGGCCAGCCCTGGGGAGACCTGTGAATTTCTATGCCCACTCAAAGGGTGACTACCTGGATTCTATCTCACTGCATGCTGCTGAAGTCTCTTCCTTGACTTGTCTACACTCAATCCATTTTACTCTTCCAGAGCCATTTCTGCACAGTCTTTCTACAGCTGTGTTTCTGGGGGAAAGAACAGAGGGCTTTGCATAGGAATGTGCCATTTTGAAATGTAATCACTGAGCGCCACCTTGTGGCCGAATCCTGGATGTTCGTTCTTTCCCACATGTTTTGGCCTGGCCTGGCTTTCTCATTTTATTTTATTTTAAAATGGGGAATCGTTTGATCTCCAGCCGCCCCTTTCGAGGTGCCTTCAGCTTCTCCACCTGGCCAGGCAAACATTTTTGTAGACATTTGAACTCTTCCTGTAAGCAGAACGAACTCCAAAGGCAACACCAATCCCTGTTCCTTGGTGTCAGCTGATTTAGGCCCTGACATAGCGAAGCTATCCCCATTTTATCACCCGCGTAGTGTCAGTTTAATTTCCTCTCTCTGAAAGAGATCAATGAGAAGGGAAACTGCCGAGAACGAGGTGCCTTTTGGTTTCCGGGTCTCCTGTAACGTCCTGGCTTTCAAAGTCATTAATAAGGTACAACGTTAGATTCAGTGGTGTCATTCAAATGATTTAGGAACAGGAACTCACTTTTGATTGGCACTTGTCGGGAACCCGGAACCAGCCACGGAGCCCGTTAGGATCCGGAACGCCCCGTTCTGGTCTGTTCCCCCTGAATGACATCACTGCCTTCGCCCCCCTAGGAATCCGGAGTCGCTCCCTTTAACCCTCTGAGTACCAGCAAACCAAGAAGAAAAGCTCTTTGCAGAGGAATTGGGAGGGGGGAGGGAGAGTGAAGTGGGCGGAGTCAGCCCTAATTTTAACTAGTGGAACTGAGTTCCCCCACATTCCCCCTGCATGACATCACTGGTTAGATTCAAATATGGCATGTGTGAAGGAAGCTTCCGCAATGGAGATTTTTTTTGCCCCCTGCTGTTGTTATGGTGCAGTCTGAATGATAAGAGCCTTGCCGGATCAGACCCAAGGGCTGTATCCTGCATCCGCTTTCCCAGAGTGGCCCACCGGATGTCTCCAGGAAGCCCAGATACAGAAGCTACAGAAGACAAGTCTTAGATCAGGGACATCAAACTCGTTTCGTACGCTGGGCTGAATAGCATTCATCCTGCCTGCTGAGGGCCAGAAGTGATGTCATTGGGCTGGAAATGAACGTTATATTCTAACAGCCTTGCTGGATCAGGCCAAAGGCCCATCTAGTCCAGCTTCCTGTATCACACAGTTACCCACCAGATGCCTCAGGGAGCACACAAGACCACAAGATGCCTGCATCCTGTTGCTACTCCCCTGCATCTGGCATTCTGAGGTAAATTTCTGAGGTACATTTCTGAGGTAAAATTCTAAGGAAAATATGTCACCTCTCCCATGTGTGATCCATAAGAACATAAGAAGAGCCCTGCTGGATCAGGCCAAGACCCATCTAGTCCAGCCTCCTGTATCTCACAGCGGCCCATCAGATGCCTCAGGGAGCACACAGGACAACAGGGGACCATCCTGTTTTTCCTGGAAATTCTTCCCAGTAGAAGGTAGCCTACTTCTAAAACTTAGAGGATGCACATACCCATCATGGCTTGTAACCAGCGGTGTTATGCTGCCGGAACACTGGGCGGGACATCCGGGTGATCGACAGACCGCCCGTCGCGTTCCGGAGTGTTACGCTGTTTGTGTAACGTACGCAAGCGGCGTAATTGGTTACGCAAACGGCGTAATGCTCTGGAACGCGAC
Organism: Lerista edwardsae; assembly: GCA_029204185.1. Lineage (NCBI taxonomy): Eukaryota > Metazoa > Chordata > Lepidosauria > Squamata > Scincidae > Lerista > Lerista edwardsae. The sequence goes on from JAJKFI010031911.1 coordinate 11,571, forward strand.
GGGCGGGCTGTCGATCACCCAGATGTCCCGCCCAGCATTCCGGCAGCATAACACCGCTGCTTGTAACCTGTGACAGACTCCCCCCCCCCCCGGAAATCTGTGGAATCCCCTTTGAAAGGGGATTGATGCCAGCACCACATCTTGTGGCAAAGAGTTCCACAGGTGTATTTCACACTGGGTCAAGATCTATTTTGACTGTTCTAATTCTCCGACGCTCCATTTGAGTAGATGCCTCCTCGTTCGGGCGTTGTGCGAGAGGGAAAAGAGCATCTCTCTAGCCACTCTATCCATCCCATGCATAATTTATGCATAATATCTCTCAGTCATGTTCCCCATCAGATAATGGCAGAGGAGGGGTTAACCCTCCGCCAATACTGTTTCCCCATATTGTATCTGGATTTTTGTTCCTCTCTACAGCTAATACTAGTTTATAAATGCTAGTTTATCAATACTACTACTATATTTATAAACTATCTTACTATGCTAGTTTATAAATACTAGGGAGCCCTTTTCCATTTAATTGCTGAGTTGTTTTGCGTAAAGGACACACACACACGCGCACGCACGCACGCACACACACACACACACACACACACACAGAGAGAGAGAGAGAGAGAGAGAGAGAGAGAGAGAGAGAGAGAGATTGCAAGACGCGGACTCTAAGCAGAATGGATAAAAGGAACTACTTATTTTACGCAGCATGTAATTAATCTGTGGAACTCCTTGCCACAGGAGGTAGTGATGGTGTCTGGCCTAGTTGCCTTTCAAAGGGGATTGGACAGATTTCTGGAGGAAAAGTCCATCGTGGGCTATAGGCCATGATGGGTGGTGCAAACTCCTTACGTTACAAGTCGGCTACCTCAGAATGCCGGGTGCAAGGGAGTGGCAACAGGATGCAGGAATCTTATGGTCTTGTGTGCTCCCTGAGGCATCTGGTGGGCCACTGTGAGATGCACAAAGCTGGACCAGATTGGCCTGATCCAGCGGGGCTCTTCTGATGTTCCATCACCAGGGTGCAATTCACCTTGCCAAGCACCAGATGTCACTGTTTACAATCATTAGAAGCCAAGAACAAGAACAGCCAGTTTAGTTCTGCAGAATCTCCTGTCCTGTGCGCAGGGGAGCAGATGGTTCACTTCAATTGTTACATAAGAGGGCGCCTATTCCCCACCTGGGCTGAAACAACCCACCCCCAAGAGCGCCACAACTTGGCCTCTGCCTTTTGAAGCGCCCGGGAGTGATGTTGTAAGCGGAGACGCCGCACTTTCATGCCTCCCACAATGCAAGCCTTTGCCTGCCTTCCAAGCTGACAAGATGTCACCGTCCTTCCCCTCCCCGAACCAGCTCCCATTAGACTTAGAGCGCAAGCCTAACCTGGAGTTAGGCCGGCACAGTTAGGCCAGCGAAGTTTGGCCAGCACAAGGGACCCCGTAAAGTATGTTTGGGCCACCCTCGGAGTCAGAGAGGCCAGCACACAGACATGCGCCATCCCCCCTGACTCCAAGAGTGGTCCAAACACGCTTTATGGTGTCCCTTGTGCTGGCCAAAATTTGCTGGCCTAACTGTGCCGGCCTAACTCCAGGTTAGGATTGCACTCTTAATGTGTTTCAGCTGCTGTGCTGGAGGCCCCAGACAACTGTTCCTTTTATCCAGGGCCTCTCACACCTGAGTCCTCAAGCCTCCTCCTGGCAGTCAAACAAGAGCTTAATAGTCAATCGGCCGCGATCCCCGAGGCCAAACACTGTAACCAACATGGCCTCCGGAGAGATCTGGAGACAGAGGCTGCTTTTGAAACCAAAGTCTTTGAGGTCTCGAGGCTTCAGTTGGTCTCTTCTTCTGAGCACTAAACAGGCCTCTCGGTTGTGGCCGTGTACCTGTGTGTTGTCAAATGCTTGTGTGGGCCATTGCAGAATGCAATTAAGGGTGCAATCCTAACCTGGAGTTCAGCCGGCATAGTTAGGCCAGCAAGGTTTGGCCGGCACAAAGGCCACCATCAAGCGTGTTTGGACCGCTCTCTTTACCTCATATTTACCTCAGAATTTTACCTCAGAAATTTACCTC
>JAJKFI010031923.1:0-40439 GCA_029204185.1 Lerista edwardsae
TCTTGCCACAAAAGTGTATAAAAACTTTTTTTAAAATGGGGGGGGGGGAATACCATTTTCCATGGTTTCTCCCCATCTCTAAATTAAATGTTTATGCTACAAAATCAAATCAAATGAAACCTTATCCAAATGTTAGTTTCAATCATTGATCTAACATCTTGTTGCAATGTTTCATTCTTATAATAAAGAGTTGTCCACTCTGTTGAAGCCTAGAAGTTCTTTTTACTTTCAGGAAAATTCGTTCTCCCATCTAATTAAAGAGTGAGCAAGATCCTCTATAATACAAACCAAGAGCTGAACTCCCAACTGTGCAAATAATCCCCAGATGAAACAACAGCTGTTTCACATTTGCTGCCACTTTCAGATGGCATTTTTAAAGCCCTCTGCAGAAGTCCACAGAACAAGCCCCCCGCCCCCACCATCATTTTTGGTATCTGTTAAGTCCTTGTAATATATGCAGTAATGAAAATATGCAAGTCTCCCTTGACTAGCTCTACAGCAGTGTAAATACAAGCACTAAGGCGTCAACAATGAGATGGAAGTTGAAAACTGGCAACATTATTTCATACATATGTATCTTGATTACTGGTCACTCCATGCTTCAGTAAGGATGATGGTTTCAATTACATAGCTTCCTACCGTACCTGTTGAATATGTATAATAGCTCCTTCATAACAGTGTGTACCAGTGGTTGGTTTTGTGTGGAATTTGCAGCTAATGATGGACCTAGGATTGCCAACTGGCTATAAGCATCTCAGCCTGGCTGATTTCAGTCCCTCTGTTGCCAGGTGAGGGAAATGAAAGCCGGCTTTTTCATCAAGCAACCTGAAAAAGGTCATATGGAGTGGCGTCCTTGGAAGTGAATGGACGAGCCCCCAGCCCAGATGCACATTGCCCGCTCCAGCCTGCCACTCCATTGGGTGCTTCCTAACAGTCAAAAGAGAGTCATGTAGTGGCAACCCCCTTCTGGAGGGAGAAGAAGGAAGGGGGGGGGTAAGAAAAACCATAACTGCCATAACTCCAAATTACTTCTCCCCACTGACTTAGTCCTCATGTAGCATCAAATGGGCAGGGAGAGGACAACTGGAGCTGCCCGGCCCCTTTCCCTTCCCTGAACTTACCACAAGCTTGGCATGCAACTCTGCTGCTTCCATGCAAATGAACAGAAATGGTCCATTTGTGGTTCCCAACATCCACTGCTTCTGTTCATTTGAAACGGAAGTGGCATAGAGGGAGGAGCCTGCATGCCAAGCTCAGCTCAGGGAAGGTAAGGCGGAGAACCTCTTTCCCCGCTCCCTATCCACAGGAGGCTTTGCTCATCCTGCCCCCTCATCCACTTTCCCCATAGATAAGGCAAAGGAGTGAGCGGGCAAGTGAGCAAATGAATGGGAGGAACAATCTTATGCATGTCTACTCAAAAATAAGCCCCACTGAGTTCAGTGGGACTTACTCCTGGGGAGCATTGAATAGGATTGTGGTCTGAAAACATGGACTGGTAGTAAGAAAACTATATTTATGTAGGATGTATTGGGGTGCTCTTGCTACGCTTTACAAAGTATATAATGTACGATTTAGATTTTTATTAGTTAAATAAAATAAAAATTAAAATATTTTTTTTAAAAAGGATTGTGGTCCTAAAGAGATCTTATCAGGTACCTTTTCATTCTGAAAAGGCTTTTGGAACTCCATTTTTGGGATCTGGATCTGAATGAGTTTGCTGCACTGTTTGTTTACCATGATGAGCTTTTAGAAAATTGGTGCCATAAGAACTGGAGCAGTCATGCTCTTCCCTAGCAACGGTTTCTTTTCATTTTCTTGCCAAATACAGCAATGTTTGCAGCAGCTTTCTGTTGATTTCCCCCTCCTCCCATATGTGAGGAATAATCAGCTACACCTTCAAAGCAATTAGACCTCTTGACAAGGTTTGTGTATCTGATTCCTAGGTACACCGCCTGTGTGTGAATTATTTGTGTTGTGGAATGGTTAGAAGTGAATTGTATTTGGCAAAGTTCTGCCTGCCCTGGAATGATGAAATGTGTATATAACATTTGAGGTGTTTGTTAGTAATACACACAGGTCTGCTGAAAGCATCAAACGGTGCTTCTCCTCCTGTTGGCAATTACGTTCTTTACATAAGAGGGAAGCAAAAAAAGGGCACTGGTGCTCCTACTGGGCTGCGTGAGTTTGCTGCAGCACCCTTGGGCACCACGTGCACAGTTTGGGAACCGCTGCCTTCCGCCAACCAGGCAATGCCATGGAAGTGAAGCACTCCCAGGAACACCCCCAGGATCCAGAGAAATCCCACGGAGCATGCTCTGTCATTATTATGTTATATTAATATGTTTATTCAGCTTTTCAACAGAGTAGTTCACAAAGCAGTTTACGTAGAAATGAATCAATAAGTGTTTCCATGCGCCCAAAGGGCTCCCATTCTTAAAAAAAAAAAAAAATACAGAAGGACACCAGCCACTGTAGAAGGGGAAGAGAGAGAATTGCTCTCTCCCAGCCAAGTATAAGAGGGCACCACTTCAAAAGGTGCCTCTTTGCCAGTTGGCAAGTGGTAAGAAAGTGGGTGGGGTAGTAGTGGGAGGTGCAGTTTTATGCTGTATTCCATAGGCATAGCATTTTTCCAGCAAGGAAGGGGCATGTATGTCACCTTAAGGGGGATTAGGATATGGCATGCTTGAACTTGTCCTTGCCCCTCCTCACATCACACCCCAGTCTCCTCCCCTTTTTGGCCTCTTCACCAGTGGAGTTATGCTGAGTTGGGTGGTATCTAACAGCCCAATCCTAACTTGTGCTGGAATAGCCCGGCCGGTGCAGTTGGGCTGCATCCTAAGCACGTGAGCAGGCTGAAGAAGCTCAGTTTTCCTCTTGCTCTGGGGCAAGCCCCAGCCAGCCCTACGGGGCTGCTCGGATCTGCACCAGCAAAATAGCAGGTGCAAGTCCACATAGCCAAGAGCAGCCCAAATCAGGGCCACTGAGCCCAGGGAGTGGGGGCTGGATACGGCCCAAGGGCCATGTCCCATCTCCGCCCATCTCCGCCCATGGCACCGCCCCATTATGCCTCCGGCACGCCCTCAGCGCAGTCCTGCACTGGCAGAGCTACGCCGGCACTTGACCGGCACAGCTGACGCCCATGGCGACGCCCATACGTCAGCGCTGCTGCTTGTGCCGGCCCAGTGAACAATTCCACAGCGCAGACCTGCCTTACGGCATGTTTGCGACAGCGCTTATCCAGCTCAAGACCACTGTGCCAGCAATCCTGCACTGCCCGTCGCGCTGATGCTACGTCATAGCGTTGGCGCGACGGCCCTAGCATTGACGTGGGAGCACCCATCGGCACTCCCGCATCGGCGCTAGAGCAGCAGGACCGGCGCTGCAGGCAGCGCTGACCCTGCTGCGCCCACGCTGAGCCTTTCTTGCACCAACCAAAGCCGATTGGTGCAAGGGAGGCTCTGCGCGGAAGCGGCGCGGGGATTGGGGGGGGGAGGGAGGGGGGGGTGGGACTTGGGCAGGCTTGGGAGGTGGCTGTACAGCCACATTCTAAGCCCATCAGTGAGGCCATGTGGCCCTGATTCGGGCCACGCAGTCTCCTTGAATCTGTGCCCATTCTTTAGAGGGCCCAGATTCAAGGAGCACATAGGGGAGGTTGGAACCTCTGCTACATTAAGGGAGCGAATGCTCCCTTGCCATGGGGGGGGGGGCTCCAGCCTCTCTGAAGCAGCGCTGGATATGGCTTTGGCCCATCAGCCTGCGCTGCTTAGGATTGCGCCCTGAGTGACATCTGAGCTATGTTGGTGCAGCATTTTCCTGGTGTTGAATCAGCACTTGTGATAACATGGCAGGTGGGCTTCTACACAGGTAGTGCTGTCAGTATGCCAGTGGGCATGGAATTATGCGGGTGTATCTTGAATATTAGATTGGGCTGCCAGTCTGGGGCAACTACCGTAAGGGGCTACAGTACTCATTCTGTCCATACAGGGGGTGCTCAGTGCAGCAGAGAGCTGGCTGGAAGCTGTTGGGATGATGCAGGGAGATTTTGGCTTGAGACCTCTTGCACCTTCCAGATAGCAAATGTATCTAGAAAGTTGGTTCCATAAACACCAGCTGTGCCAGTGTCTTTGTTTGTGACAATTATGGGGACCACACTAACAACTACTTGGCTTCAGCTTCCATTGGCTTGCTCACATCCTGTATCAGACCACGAGTGGACACCAGATGAGTTCACTGTGGGAGCGCATTCATGCCTGGATAAAAATACTTAATTGTAGCAGTACCACATCCTCTGCAATTCCCAGAAAGCCTACGCTGTGCAAGAAGCAAATATAGATATTCTTGTGCTTACTACAAGACAAGGGTTTTATATATTCATGCATATACCATAAGGCAGTAGCACCAACTCCGTGGGTGCTGGTATGCTGTCAGCACCCACAATAATTTCTAATGGGTGCTCCACACCCCCAATATTCAGCACTCCCAAACAGAGCAGCAACTCCACGTCTGCTAGTACCTGCTGGGCCTGTTCGCACAGCACCCCCATGTCTGTGCTACCCTTGGTGCTACCAGGGCTGGCTTTAGGCCAATCAGCATTGAGCCCCGCTCTTAAGGGGGCAATGCGCTAGTGGGCCCTACTGCTAATGCTTCTGGCTGACTGTTTTTGCACTTAGAGTGCATTCTTTCCCCAGCTGTCTTTTCCCCTTTAAGTATGAGCCATGCTTGGCAATTGCACTGAAATGGGCTTCTTCTCTTGCTTTGCTTATAAAGTGTCCGCTGGAGATTCCTTTGCTTTGTATTGCTACTGCTGCTTGGGTGAATGTTTGCACAATCCGGGAAGGTTCCCTGCCCCCTCCCCTCTGTTGGTTCTGAGATCTCTATTCTCCATGTTAATGCTGCCACTGGTGTGAGTTTGAGCCTTCCCGTAGTTGGTTCCTAGATCCTTAATTTAGTGCTGCTTGATGTTTAAGTTGCTGCTGCAATAGAATGTTTATGTTGCTCCAGGAAGTTTTCCTCTCCTCCCCTTCTGAGATCCCTGTTCCATGTAAAGTTATCACTGCTAGTGTGAGGTTTGAATCTGCTTTAATCCAAAAACGCTTCTCAGCTTCTTTCGCCAAATTCAACCTTGGAGCTCCAGAGCCCAGGTCTACCTGCTGTACTTATAATGGGTAGACCTGGGCTCCCGTCAGGACTTGATCATTTTTGGAATCTCGGGGGTAGGTAGACTTGGGCTCTCGGCGGGGTTTGTTTGTTTTTCGAGCCCTGGGGGTGGGTAGACCGGGGCTCCCTGCAGAATACGTTGGTTTTTGGACTGGCTTTGGAATCGTTTGAAAAGAGATCCCCCCCCCCCACCTTTCCCCCCTTTTTTTAGAGTGGGTTGGACTGTCGATCTTTCACTCCATTTTTTGAATGTGCTTACTGCTGTGTGGTGTGGCTACGTGGCTATGTCAGGGATGTTGTTACATCAGGGGGTGTGGCTACGTGGCTATGCCAGGGGGTGTGGCTATGTGGCTACATCAGGGGGTGTGGCTACTCAGCACCCCCAATGTTGAGATCAAGTCGGCGCCCCTGCCATAAAGTGTACAGTAATAGCAACATTTCTGTTTATGTGGCACACCAGATGTCTGAGTAAACAACTGTTCATGTCCCTGCAGCCGTTACAGGCTGTGAAACGGGTCACGTTACTTGATATGACCCTGGGGGCGCTACACATCACTGTTGCCATTCGACCCAATGGGATAGAATTCAACGAATTCAACAAGAACTCATATTGTTGTCACTTCGGCGCACGGTAGTTCTGAAGAAATTTGCCTAGATTTATTTTTGCCGGAAAGCCCTTTTTGTTCACAATGGTTTTTAAATAGTTCAGACGAGCCATACAAACTGACTGGGGGGCATAAGCTGATTTAAGGATTTTAAATTTAAAACAGGTTGCTAATCCCCAGTGGCTTGTGAAAATTGAATGTATCCAATACAATTTTTTAAGTCTGAAGGCATTTAGGTTATTTTCTCTCCTTGGGAAAGCTACAGTAGGTTTATGTGGGAAGGGAAAGCACGTATCAAAGGCCAAAGTTTAGTCTGAGGCCTAGTGGCACTACTTCAGGGCAGGAAGTCATAATTTTGGGTATTTCATCATATCTGTGATGTGATGTGTCAACCCTGCTTATTTTCTTGTGTACAGATGCATACCCAAGAAGTATGTCAGAAGCAGCTGAAGTTTAGTTTGAACATCCTGTTTCTCTTGATAACCTGTGCCAAGGAGGCTATTAAGGGCCCAATCCTATTCAACTTTCTGGTGCGGATGCAGCTGCAATGTAGCCCCAAGGTAAGTGAACAAATGTTCCCTTACCTCGAGGATGCCTCCACGACTGCCCCTGGCCACAGAATTCAGCACACACCCCATTGGGGCGGCTACACCAGGAGTGGAAAATTGGATAGGATTTGCCCTAAGTCAGGAGAAGCTCTTCTTCATCTCAGTTTTAGACCATGTGTGGTTATCTCTCAGGAGCTTCTGTACTTCTCACTGTTGTGAGCTCACTGGTTCACCATACAATGAGGAGCAGGTTATGTATAGCAACACCCTACCCAACCCTGTCCCTCCTGTCACAGAGTCAAAGCACAATCCTAACCTGGAGTTAGGCAGGCAAAGTTAGGCACAGTTAGGCCAGCAAAGTTTGGCCAGCACAGGGCCAACGTAATGTGCTTTTGGACCACTTTTGGAGTCAGGGAGGATGGCGGACATCTGTGTGCTGGGCTCTCTGACACAGAGAGTGGTCCAAACGTTCTTGACGGTGGCTCTTGGGCCAGCCAAACCTTTCTCCAGGTTAGGATTGCTAACCTAACCTAACCAGGTTAGGATTTCTCCAGGTTAGGATTGCAATCCAGATTAGGATTGCAGGTTAGGATCTTCTCACTTGGAAGACAGAACGGTTGAACTGCTCTTCATCACGTAGATCAGGGATCTCCAAACTACTGCCCAAGGGCCACATGCAACCTGCCTCAAGATTTTATCCATTTATTTATTTATTTATTTATTTATTTATTATTAGATTTGTACCCCGCCTTATTGTGCCCGAAGGCAATTTATATATTGTCAGAGCATTTGCTGATGTTTGGTATGTCTCAGTTGAAGCATGGCATTGTTTCTTTGCAATTGTCACATTTCTCCTTTGTTCTGAATCATATCATGCTGACTAAAAAAAAAAAAAAAAAAAGATCCAAGTAAAACTTAGTCATTCATTTAAATTTCATTCATTCATGTATAAAACTGATTTTTTTTTTCCAGCATATGAAAATGTGTATCCAACGCAGGCTAGGAACAGGCATGCAGGCTAGGAGCAGCTCCACGGGGCATGTTCATCTCATTACGCCAAGGTACGTGCCAACTGCCCCAATGGACATGCTTGTATCTGCACCAGCTGTTTAGCAGGCACAAGTCCAAGCACGCCATGCGGCCAGAATCAGGGCTATGCGGGACAGGGAAGGGGCTTTGGATGAAGCCTAACAGCTGCATCTGGGTCCAAACATGCTTTATGGTGGCCTTGTGCTGGCCAAACTTTGCTGGCCTAACTGTGTTGGCCTAACTCCGGGTTAGGATTGTGCCCTAAGTTGTGGTCATCCTCTTTTGCTTTTGATCCTCCTGATGTGCCTCACCCACCTTTTTGTGCAGGATAGAGGTGTCACTGCTCCCTTGCTGCTGTTACACCATTTGCCTGCCACTAAATCTGCTTCAAAGCACCACGCATCTGAAAATAAAACGCTGCCATTTCTTCCATCACTTAGCAATTCCTTACCTGCCTCCCAAATGCCATTTAAGAGCCTCCTATAGTTATTGAAATTCATTCAAATGTAATTTGCTCAGTCACCGTTCAGCTGCAGTTCCCGCTTCGCATATTGAACCTCCTGCTACCTATATAATTTGCTATGATGTTTTCTCTGGCTTTCCCTTTTGGTGGCTGGATAACTTTTCCAATCCCATTTAGTTCCCAATAAGGGTTTGGTTATCCTTTTCCTCCTACAACTCAGCCGCATTCACATGCTTATCTCTGCACCGATACTAGTTTAGAAAAATTGCTTTAAAGCCCAAAATGAGAAAAAAAAAACCCTTTTAGTCCCGATATTTTCCTCTATCACTTCTTTGCAGAGGATGACTTCTTACATACCTGGTTCTGCTGAGAAGCACATGATTGGTTTCTCTGACTCTGGTATTAGAGTGAGGCTGTATTGCACAGGGATAAGAATATCAAAGTCTGGCACCCTGACTTCTACTGTGTAACTCAGCAACCTATAGGAGAGTGTGGGCTGGGGGAAAAAAGAACTGGATGCCTATAAAGAATGAGAAGACTGCAGAACAATTTCTTTTGCAGATAATTCCCCTTTTAGCACTGAGTCACATTGCCAGCTATGTCCCTGGTTGTATAAAGCAACTGTATATGTTCTGGTTCCATCCTGGTTGTTTGTCTGGAAGTTGGAACAGATGTACTGTAAGTCGAACCAGCACTAGCCACTTGCACAAATGTACAAGGACCATACCTGTGCAAAGGCGCAAGCATAGCTGCCTGCAAGCCAAGATATCCGTAAGCTGGATGACCATAACTTGGGGGCTACCTGTAGTCTATGGAATGTTGCCAGCTGGAATACTGCAGTTAGTTTCTGACAATCAAGCTGAGACACTGAACTCAAACTAGGCCCTAAGTGGGAAAAAGATCCAACATATACAGGTGGGCGCCAGTATCCACGAATCCTGTATGCACATTTTCAGTTATCCATGGATCAGGGTCCCCCTCACCTTCCTTTAGTCTTACTTTGGGTCAGTAAAAAACCTTCTTGCTTGGGTGAGGAGAACCCTATGCTTAGGTTCTTTCTTTTCTGCAGTTTCCGGTATCCACAGGGGGCCCAGGAACCTATCCCCCCCCCACAGATACTGGGGAATGCCTATATCTTGCACAAGACCTACGTTAGAAACTTGGGAATTCACCATACACGGGCAGCGCAATCCGATGCTACCCGTCGCGTCGATGCTACATCATAGGGTCGACGCGATGGCTTCAGCGTTGATGCGAGAGTGCTGATTGGCACCCCCGTGTTGGTGCTAGAGTGATGGGACTGGTGCTGCAAGCAGCGCCAGTCCCATTTCGCTCTCGCCGAGCCTCCCTCGTGTCGACTGAAACCGAGATGGCACGGGGATTGGCGGGAGGGGGGAGGTTGGAGGCAGGCTTGGGAGGTGGCCATACAGCCCCAATTCGGGCTGCGCAGTCTCTTTGGATCTGCGCCTGCTGTTTTGCAGGCTCAGATTCGAGTAGCGCATAGGGGAGGCTGGAGCCTACCCTACAGTAAGGGAGCAAAGGTTCCCTTGCTGGCGGGAGGCTACAGCCTCTCATAGGCAGCACTGGATATGGCACTGGCCCATTGGCCTCGCCATTCCAGAGCTGCTTAGGATTGGGCTCTGAGTCAGCCCGTTGCCCGTCTAGCTCAGTATTGTTGTCTACGCTGACCAGTGGTGATACTTGAGGCTTTCAGGCAAGGGTGTTTTTCAACCCTGCCTAATGATGCCTAATTGAACCCTGGAATCTTCTGCATGTCCCCCTCTCACTCTGTCCCTGAGCTACATCCTAATCAATACTGTGCAACAGCATAGATACAAGGCTAGATTGAGGGGAAGTCTCAGGAAAGCAGCAGGCTCTGGCGTCACCATGACAACACTTCCGGCCATGACATCACTTCTGGTGGGTCCCAGACAGATTGTCTTTCTAAAAAGTGGGTCCTGTTGCTAAAATGTTTGAGAACCATTGCCACAGACATTGCCCCAGGTAGAGATCTGGGGTATTTTCACAAGACAATTTTAAGCAGTATCTCCTTGTTAACTGCTAGTTTACAATTGGACAATCCCTTTGGATTTAATCAATAAGGGTGCATGCAATCGGAACTGCCAAAAAAAAGTGTTTCATTTGGAAGGCTTTTTCAACCTATTCACTTATCCCTTCAGAATACACATTTCTATGTACAAAAAGAACAAAACAAATGATGAACCGGTGCTGAAAAGTTCCCAGCTTTTTTCTTTAAATAAAAATAACAAGTTCGAACTCAACAATTGTATGAAATCCCATTTCCTCTCCAGCTTTTTTCAACCCACAGAGAATAGTAGATCCCTTCAATGGTTGGAATCATTAAAAATCCCTTGCCTACCTTGCTTTGTGTTGTGGCTAAGCTCGTACAGCCATGGGACATACTTTAGAAGATGAGTCCAATCCTTTTGAGCAAGATTGAAAAACGGTCGGATTTTGGAAGGACGGCTTCCTCTGCAACCTTGGCAATAAGGGCAGGCAAATAGCAACAAAAATATATTTAGGTTTTTTGAATGGTTTGAAGTTGTGTTCCGTGGTAGCAATGTGTAGCTGCGATGATACACGAAGGAGGCCTTGTGCCAACATGGCTGCAGTTGGGCTTTGTAAGTGGGATAAGCCCGTCCTGCTTTGCTGCCTACTAATATGAACACAGTTGAGCTGGTTTGGTGGGAGCTGAGCAGATGCTACCCAGGGCATTCTGAAAGTGACCGTGCTGTGCCAGCTTGTATGGGTTGTGCAATGGTTAGAGTTTTGGACAAGGTCTGAGAACTGTACAGCTGGACAGAGGCATAGCCAAGGCAGGGCTGGAGGGGTACATTGCCCTGGGTAACAGCCTCCAGAGGGCCTTCTGAGGTTTGGGAGGAGGCTATGGAGTATGGGATTTTTAAGAAATGTATTTGCCTGGGTATCCAGCACAGCTTTGGAGCCTTCTGGAGCCTCCCCAGGGCAAGGGCACGCTTCCCTATGGGTTCCTTGGATCTGCACCTTGGATAGCAAGTGCAGTTTCTTGGGTTCCTTGGATAGCAAGTGCAGAGCTGAGGATGCCACGCCGCCCGAATTGGGGACGCACGGCCTGGGGATGTAGGCTTGGATGCAGCCCAATGGGCACATCCTGTCTCCGCCCCCCTCCGAGACCGCCCCCCGCCGGGGGCGCCCCCCGCCCCCCAGTTCTGCTTGCCCAGATCTGCTCTGGCGCCAGCCGAGTTTGGCTGGTGCATGAGTGGCACAGAGCGGGCAGCACCATTGGGCCAACGCTGCTGCTGGCATTGGCCCAATGGCACTAGCGCCGATGCGAGGGTGCTGGTCGGCGCCCTCGCATTGGCGCTAGTGCTGCTGGGCCAACACAAGCACCTAGCATTGGCGCAACGGCCCTCCGAGGATTGTGCCCTCCGTGGTAATGGCTTCTCTATTGCACGTGCATCCACCATTCTTGACGGCATTTGTGCACAATATGAATGTACCGAACCAAACGCTACTAGCCTTGTCCCTGAAAGGAGCTTGGCAAAGCCTTGGAAATGCTCAGTCTCTATAAGCTCTTGAAAGTGGAATCTGTTTGAATTCAGTGTATCGTCCTCAGGACTATCTGCTGCCTGGCTGGGAGCCAGACGTCTGGTGACTGCTCAGTGGGCAGGCATCCTCAAGCTGGCAGAGGGATCTCTGCGCAACTCTGCCAGCACATCTGCCCATTTTTGTGCTCGAGTTCAGGGGAAGAATTATGTTTGAGCACGCTCACATCCCTCCCCCCTGCTTGGGGTAATGCCTAACCTTATTCATTCAAGGACGTGGTGGTGCAGTGGGTTAAACCACTGCTGCTGGGCTTTCCGACCAGAAGGTTGGGAGTTCAAGACTGCGCGACGGAGTGAGTTCCTGTTGCTTGTCCCAGCTCCTGCCGACCTAGCAGTTCAAAAGCACCTAAATGCAAGTAGATAAATAGGGACCACTTTGGTGGGAAGATAACAGCGTTCTGTGCGCTACGGCGTAGAGTCATGCCGGTCACATGACCACGGAAGCTTGTCCTCGGACAAACGCTGGCTCTACAGGCTTTGAAACAGAGATGAGCACCTCCCCCTACAGTCGGTCATGACTAGACCATTCGGTCGTGGGGAAACCTTTACCTTTACCTAACCTCATTCTTTTTTCGGCAGTCCCAAGATTTTTGGAGCTCAGAATTGGATGGAGAGAAGACAAATTGCCTCTGGACAGGGCCCACCTCCCAAGTTTGCAAAGCAAAGAACAGAGACAACGGTGGGATCTGTATTTTTACATTGTCCTCAGTAATTTGTTCCCCCTTCTTCTTTGAACTGAAAGCAATGCATTCTTGATCATCTCTCTGCAGGATCAGTTCATATTCAGCAAATGCCTGCTGGACTTTGGGAATGAAAACGGATGCTGTCAGTTTTGAATCTGGAGCTTTCGGTGACATTGTGCATCTCCCTTGTGAAACCTGGTCAAACAGAAACGTCTGTGCAAGAAAGTAATGTGGCCCGGACTGGTTCTCAGAGGCTGCACAAACAAATAGCAGTGGGAGGCAATTGCAAACAAATTTGAGTGCAGGAGGATCTGTCTGGTGGGTCACGTTGGGTTCAAGTCTGTAATGGGAGAGGAATGTCACCCTGGTGAACTGCTCATGAGAATATTGTTCCACTATCATTTCTCTCTGGAGAATGTGCGTGCAACCTCCTTTTTCTTTTTTTAATTTGAAAGAGCTGCTTGCTGTGCATGGATTAGGTTGCATTAAATAGGAAATGATAGGCATTGTTGAGGCAACTCAGAATGAGAGGTTCCAGCTTGGGAAAAATGAGATGGAACAGCTTATACTCCCCTCTCTCGTGTATAGATGAAACACAAAATTGCCATTTCCAGAAAACAGGCTCTGCCTCACCGAATGACCAGGACTGTATTCACCCATGGCCAGGCCCCTAGGCTTGCAGGTATTTTGGGCCCCATCTGAAACTCTTCCGGAAAAAGGACACCCCCACTAGCCCTTGTTACTGTCCCTTGTTATAGCTCCTCTTCTCACACAGGTCCCTCTGCTCCCCCCATCTTCCCCTGACTCCCAAGCCAGGGGGCAGCTCATGCCATGGGTCCAGCTGGCACTACAGAGAGCCCTGGCCCACCAAGGAGGAAGGAGGGGTGTGTTGCACCACCTGTCTCTGGGAACTGGGTTGGCAGGTGGCTGAGTGCGCAGGCCCTCGCAGGAGCTCCGTGTTGCTGTGGCTTGGGTCCTTGGGGCCAGGGTGGATTGCTCACGGTTGTCCACCATGAGCAACAGGGCCCAACTCAGGCCTTGTGCTCCAATATCAGGGCCAGTTAGGGCACAGGAAACAGTACCAACTTGATGGGCCCTAGTCCCTGTGGGGCCCCTAAATTTCAGCCTAGTCAGCCGAACGGATAATACTGCCCTGCATATGACAGATCATGGAGTCACCCTCCAGATGTCGAGGTGGACAGTGTAAATATTGGCCAGTCTTATCTGGGCCTTGTGTCACTGGAGGGCTCATTCTGGCATCGCAAGACTCTTTGCAGCAGGGTGAAATCCAGGCTGCCACTGCATGCTTCTGAGCCGCTGCTGCAAATGGGAAGAGGCGTGGCATGCACTGGAGCCACTCCCAGAGGCTCTGCTGCTCTTGATGATGTCACTTCCGGCCATGGAATCACTTCCACGTTAGTGAAATCACTTCCGGTGGGTCCCAACATGAGTGCCATTCTAAAAAGTAGGTTCTGGTCTAAAAGATTTGAGAATCACTGACCTAGACAGTTTCTAGCATTTCCTGGTTGCGGTCCTGCATTTCCTATTTGTTATCACTCAGTGGTGTCCCACAAAAGAAGCGTGTCCCACTCTATCTATTGTATCACATATATACATGTCCAATATTTTGCTGATGTATAAATGAGTAAAAACAAATATGGGATAGTACTTAGATAACAATCCATCATTGTCTTTCCAAGTTAGACTTTTCTATGACAAAGATACTTGTAAATCACCTGCTGGGACACTGCACTTATGTAGTCACGTTAATGTTCACTCATTATGGGATGATTATGTGTTATTCCAGAGACTGGTAATGTAATAATCTAGCAACTGAAAAGACACTGCTGGGATCAAAATACTATATTGCAGAGCAATTGCATAGTAAATCCATTTTGGCAAAATATTTTACTATTTTAGTAACATCAATTTGAAGCCATTAAAATTAATTCCATCTCATCATATAGTGTTGGTTTTTCTTCCACCAGGGTGGCTTAAGAATTCTCTGGAATGAGGGCACTCCACAAAGCAGACAACTTCTCAGCATGCTGTTCAGACTGAGAGGAGCGGTTGTTGCACTGAGCAATCCCTTTACATCAAAATATGCAGATCAGCTTTGAGGAAGGTCTGGTGCAAGCTGTCTCCAAAGAGCGTGTTATTGTTGTCTTCCGAGAAGTTTCTATGAGCTTACAAAAGGAGAAAAGTGCATTTGTTTCTTTGCATTTGTTATGTTTAAGGCAACTGGTACAAAGTAGGTCAGATGCCAAAAATAAAAGCAGAAAGACTGGTAGGAGGAATGCAAAAGACTGCAAAGAAGGGGAAAAAAAAACACCAATGAAGGCCTAGCTGCCAGTCTCTGTTTTGACTTAAGCCCCAAAGTGACTCTGATTGCATCATTTATAACAAGGGCTCCCAATTATCCTTTTCTTCCTTCCTTCCTTCCTTTCATATAGCTATGGCTCAAGGAGAGTGGCGTATGTCTGTGCGCTGGCCTCTCTGACTCCGAGAGTGGTCCGAACATGCTTTATGGTGTCCCTTGTGCTGGCCAAACTTTGCTGGTCTGTGCCAGCCTAACTCCAGGTTAGGATAGTGCTCTAACTTTTGCATTACATGGTTGGAAGAACACCCAGCTGGACCCAAACCACAGTCCTATACTGAAAGAAGATGGAATTCCAAGAAGTGATAGCCTAAAATAGCACTGGCACTAATGGTTTTTCAGTAGGATCCAAAGAAGAGATTAACCAGCATTGGTTTCATTTTTGAATCATTACATTTGCTATTGCATTTCTAAATAGCAAACTTTCTTCCAAAAATTGAGCATTCCCAGAGGCAGAGGTGAGTTGAAAAACAATTGTGGAGATTGTGTTGCTGTCCTTCCCGCAGAGGCAGATCTAAGGGAGGGCAAAGCTCTAAGTTTTGCAAGAAGCCTTACCTTGCAGTGGAAATCACTTCTCTCCTGCACCGTTTTAGCCAATCCTCACAGGCAGTGTTTTCACCCTACCGGTTCGCTGGGCGGAGTTCCGTCCGTTGCGGGGAGGGCTTCCGCATTGATCGGCAGCGTGATCGCTGCCTCCGGTTGCGTTATGGCGAAAGCATGCCCGCTACAGCGGGCGGGCTTCCGCCATTACGCAATGGAATGCAGCGATCACGCTGCCGATCAACGCGGAAGCCCTCCCCGCAACGGACGGAACTCCGCCCAGCGAACCGGTAGGGTGACAACCCTGCTCACAGGGAAAAGCAATATCTTGGCGTTGCTTACTGGCTACAGCAGCAAGGGAGAGGAGGGATTTACATGATAGGGTAAGGCTCCTTGCAAAACTTAGAGCTTTGCCCTCCCTGTAGATCCGCCTCTGAGCATTCCCATAACAATATTTAGGGTTGCATCCAAAGGAACAGTTGACTGGTCTAAGGTGTGATGTTATTTTTCCAGGACTTCAGGATTGGCACGGATTTGTTCAAAGCCAGTTCTTACAGTATTGCCTTGGAAAGAAAAAAAAAATGACTGCAAATGACCAGTAGCTAGGGGTGGGATTTTTCAGTGATCAACACAGAAAGCTAAATAATGAGAATTTCTACTGAAAATGCTACACAAAAATAAATTTAGGTCAAACGCAAAACAACACCGATTTAACACTGCAATAACATGCTTATTTTTGTCAGAGTTTGACACAAATTTAGATCAATTTCACAGAAATAACACCACTTTTGTTTCTTTGTGACACAGTTTTGAGGAATCCACAAATAGTTTTCAGTAAGGCATCAGGAGAGGAGCGGCAGAAACAGGAGGAAGCTTGCTTAAACTATGAACATGCATGTTCTTCATTCAAAGTGCATGCTGGGGTGATGGATTTAATGGATTGTGGAAGTAGTAAGTAGCAGTTTCTTGATGCTCCAAGCAGCAATCAGAGTGCAGCTTGGGAATTTTTGAGCAGGTTATTTCGGGCTGGGGTGTGTGTACCAGTGACTGCTTGCTTTTGTAGGGCCATTCGCCTATATTTATTACACTGCTTGTACAATTTGCAATAAAAATTTGGATCAAAACATGGAACACTGCAATTTGCAATTTTGATCAAGAAATTTTAATCAAAAATATCACCAAAAACCCCACCCCTACCTATAGGTATGTATGAGCTAACAAACAACAAACCTGGATCTCATTGAGCTGCTCCAGTTGCAGATAAAACTTGCAATAGGTAATGGATGGTTAGGAATTAAATCACAATTTCATGAAATCCAAAGGATTGTCACATGCAGGCCTCCACCACTCTGTTCCCATCTGAATACATTGTTACATGGATAGCCACAGTCATTTTATTTGTCTCCCACTATACCAAATAGGGTGTGTGTAAACAGACCTTAAGCAGCCCAATCCAAGAATAAATTTTGGTCTCCCAAAAGTACCCTTAGCATCCTCTAATGTTTTGATGAATTGAGCTAGAAAAAAAAAAGTCTTTCGATAATGACCAGCCTTTTCCTATGAGCCTTTTGACGAGTGCAGAAACAAAGGCAGTGGTAGCACATAGATTGCTAAAGTTAAACTGAAGGACACAAAATGCAAATTTTGTCAGGGCCTCTGCAAAACAGATGGTGACAATAAAAAGTCCGGGTCTGTGACTATACATGAAAAGACACAAAGGAAGAGACAAAAAGAGGGGAGCAACAAAGTTGTGGCCATTTACTTGCTTTAGCACATCCAAATTTTGTATGTAGTAGCCTCATTTTGACAGCAATGCCATATTAGAACGTGATTTAGCAGATTGAAAATATGGTCCAACATGCTGTTCCTGGGTGAATTCCACTCCAGTTCTTAATTCATTTCTGGAAAGAAAGTCCTACTGATTTCTTCACTTTAACCAAGTTAGAACAGAAATGCAACCTGAGGTGGATAATTACGGTAGGCATTTAAGGATAGATTTCTTTCTTGACTGACAGCGCAATCCTAGCATGCCCCTTGCGTCGACGCGACATCATCGCGTTAACGCAGGGGCAGAGCGCTGGTGTGCAGGCGCTGAGCAGCACTCTGTGTCGGCACTCCAACTCTGAAGCCAACGCTGCTCACAGCGTCGGCTTCAAAGCGCCGACGGACAGTCTCCCTTGCGCCAAATGAAGATGGTCAGCAAGGGATTCTCTGTCCCATTTTGCTACGGGGATTGGTGGGAGGCAGGAGGCGGGACTGGGGCGGAACCTGGGCTGGCTTGGGAGGTGGCTGTTCGGCCACCTCCTAAGCCCGTCAGCGAGGCTGTGCGGCCCTGATTCGGGCCGGGTGGTCTCCTCGGATCTGTGCCTGCTCTTTAGCGGATGCAGATCCGAGGAACACATAGGGGAGGCTGGAGCCTCCCCTATGGTAAGGGAGCGCTGGCCAGCTGGCCTTGCCATTCCGGTGCTGGGTTGGATTGCGCCCTGAGGCACATCTACAAATGAACCTTTTCCAGCTTTTCTTAGGATTTTAAATGTACAATGTATTGATCAGTTAGACACTTTACATTACATACAATTTTTCTGAGAATATATTTCACTGCTCTTCGGAGCCACGCGAAGCTGTGAGGGGGCAGATGCAGCACCTGCTTGTAGGGCACATCCCTGGCACATCCCCAGGGTGCCAATCTCCCCAGGATCTCCCCAGATAAATTGGTGTAATAGAAGTACACTGAAAGTGAACTGAAGCTGTCATGGAAATGCAGCCCTGGATAGGCTGAGATTAACGTATCCAAATGTACTTTGTAGTAAATTTGTTTTGTACTGTATAATTCATTTTGTCATGGCCCAGGCATCCTGGAAACCGAGACACCAGGGATTTTGTTCCCTGTCCCTTCTTTCCCCGGCTTGACCGCAGGATGTCCCTGGGGTCCGCTCCTACCTGTTCCCTTGGGTGCTGCCATCTTGATTCTCGCAAAATATAGTGAGAGCCAAGATGGTGGCCCAGCTGAGCCAGGAAGAAGAGGCTGTGGGAGCACTGTGACCCAGGCAAGCTTGGGAACCACTGGTTTAAGCCTTTTCTGTTGAAATCAGGAAGTGCTTAACCTCAGTCAGAATGTGCCTTTTCCTAGAAAAACTCTCAAACTAGCCCTGTCACACATCCTTATGGCACTACTTTCAAGAAGAACCATCAAGTTCCTGTGATATTCCATCCCTGTATAAATCATTGCAGCAGCATGAGATGGAAAAATGCTGATGAGATAATCTAGTCCAAGCTGCAGAACTCTTAGAGGAAATAGAAAGAGGAGAGTACAGCTCGTCAGTTCTCCATGTCCCTTCTGGCAGTTTCCAAAAGTTGCACTAATAGACTCTGAAGGGAGCCTCACCCAGACGTTCTCTGCTTGAGGGAGGTTACCCTTGATGTGGGTATTTTGAGGATAAAGGAGAGATAAAATAAAATAAAATAAATTGACTCCACGAAGAGGACACACCTCAACTTCTGGAGAGATGTGGAAAGTGTGGCTAATTAGATGGGAGAACGACCACTTTCGCTTAATGGCAAAAGACAAATGAACATGAAGTTAGCAGAAGAAGGTAGCTGAAACAGGCCTTCAGTTCTACATCTGTGTTTGCATGGGATGCAAAAAAAAAATCTTCATTGTTTGGCCTTCCAACACACGAGGAGACTGAAAAGTTGGAAAGTTGGAACAGGGTGAGAGACTGAGCTCAGATGTGGCGTGTAGATGCAATCTGATGTGAATAAGTGCCAAGGGTAAGGATACTTGACAGTAATTTCGATGCATTGCCAATGTAAATATAATGGGGCTTGAGCTCTTTTGACTCTGTTG
Source organism: Lerista edwardsae (assembly GCA_029204185.1). Lineage (NCBI taxonomy): Eukaryota > Metazoa > Chordata > Lepidosauria > Squamata > Scincidae > Lerista > Lerista edwardsae. The sequence continues at coordinate 18,855 of JAJKFI010031923.1, forward strand.
TCAAAAAAATAGCAAGATACACATACAAACCCTTCAGAGTTTAATGAAAAGGACAAAACGTCCCTTAAAGACCTTCCAGCTAAAAATAGCCAAGTTTGAAACCAAACGATATTTTTCTTCGTTCTCCTCTGTAATCCATTTTTTTTCCCCACTGACATTCCTTTCAACCGCTAGAAGTCGAGCCAGGTCACATGATGACGAAAATCGAGACTAGATGATTTCTGAAGGCTTAAATAAAACCGCAAAACTGAAGGCAGAACCAGGGCTGCTTCCAGACAAAATGTTTAATGTGAATTTGCAACTGCCTGTACGTTTATTGTGCCAGTGCAACTGGATGATGTCATTTGGAGAACATGTCTTCAGTTGTGTTTTCTCAGTGTTTTTCCTATGTGATTTTTTTTTTTACCTCAGAAAGTCTTACTTTTTGGTAAGGAACAGATGAACCACACAGTCACTCCTGGTTTGGTATGGACTTTAGGTGACAAGGTTTGTACATCTACAGTGAAATTTCCTGTGGATACATTTTCTCTGTGGGAGATATTGTCCATTCAACTGCTGTTCAGCACCTGAGCACATTTTTCTCCTTCCTGTTAGCCCTTTCCTGTTGTATAGGCTTTAATCATTTTCTGGTGGCCTTGTTGCTGTTATTCAACCTAGCCAGTGGTTCCCAAAGTCCTATGTGGATTTTGGGAACCCTGTAACTGTTTGCATTGGGCAGGAAGGCAGAGGCGGATCTACAGGGAGGGCAAATCTCTAAGTGTTGCAAGGAGCCTTACCCTGCCATGTAAATCCCTCCTCTCCCTTGCTGCTGTAGCCAGTAAGCAACACCAAGTTGTTGCTTTTCCCTGTGAGGATTGGCTAAAACGGTGCAGGAGAGGAGTGATTTCCACTGCAAGGTAAGGCTTCTTGCAAAACTTAGAGCTTTGCCCTCCCTTAGATTTGCCTCTGCGGGAAGGACAGCAACACAATCTCCACAATTGTTTTTCAACTCACCGGGGGGGGGGGTCGCCCATGAGAAGGGGTTTTTCAACTCACCTGGGGGTCGCTATGGCTCTCTAGGGAGTCTGGGGAACCTGTGACCCCCTCTTCAGGCCTCCAGGCAGCTTCAAACTGCTGTGAAAAATTAAAAATCCCTCTTCCTGTGTCGAGCTGAAAATTGAAAGTGTTTTTTTAAACATTTGCAAGCCTTCAGGGGGGCTGCAGAAGGGGGGCACAGGCTCCCCAGACGTTATGGAGAACCACAGTGCCCCCAGGGAAATTTAAGCATAAGTTTAAGTGACTTCTTATGACCCCCAGGTAAGCAACCCCTTCCTTGCCCAGCAGTAGCACGATTGTGAAGATTGTGTTGCTGCTTATTTCTGGACCATTCCCCTTAAAGGGGAATTGCCCTTTTCCGGTTCCCCTGGTAGATTGCATATCACCAGTTTGGGAACCACTGATCTTGATGTATTCTCATTTAAATGGCATAAAAATTATACTTCAGCATGGCAAAAAAGAGTGCCCTCCCTCCCCGCGAAAAAGGAGAAAAAAACCCACCCACTAGCAGCTGTTATATTCACTAGTGTGAATGAAATAAAGCAAATTTGGAATGCAGAAAATCCAGTGTAACCTCCCTCCCAAGTGTGTGGAAGACCCACTGCAATTACAGATGTGTCATGGCACAGAAAAAAAAAAAAAGGATTCAACATCCAAACAAACCCCTAGTCTGGAAGCATCATAGGATGGGAAAAGAAGAATCCACATTGTGAGTTTGGTGCGAGTTCAGTGTGAGTTGGCAAACAGCTCCGAAACCATCTGTTTTGAGAAAGGCAAAAACGCGGTTCAGTGCAGTCCTCCTCCTTTTCTTTGTTGCAAGTGTTTGCCAAGGTTCCATTATGAAAAAAGCACAGTCGCAGGCATCTGGAGCCCTGCTTTGCTAGTAAACAAAATATGCTGCTCACTTTGGAACACGGAAGGGGCACAGAAATGACTGCATGCAGTATGGAAGTCTGAATGAAGGGCCTTTTCCTTTAAACCTACTCGGTTTAAAGACAGACTCTTAAGGTGCAATTCTAACCTGGAGTTAGGCCGGCACAGTTAGGCCAGCAAAGTTTGGCAGGCACAAGGGACACTGAAAGATATGTTTGGACCACTTTCAGAGTCAGGCCAGCACACAGACATGTGCCATCCTTCCTAACTCCAAGAGTGATCCAAATATACTTTTCGGCGGCCCTTGTGCTGGCCTAACTGTGCCGGCCTAACTCCAGGTTAGGATTGTGCTCATAAGAAAGTAATAAGATCATTTCAGAGGTAAGACCTCCAGTCTAGTATCAGGAAATGTGACAATGGTGCAGAAGTGAAAACATACCTGTTGGGGAGAAATTCTAATCCTTCTTTTCCAGAGCTTCATCGTTCAGCCACAGGCTATCAAAAACAGCCCTTGAAAAAGAAACCAATATTTAAGTAAAACCTTTTCTAGGAACACCCTCCTCCCAATTTGCTAAAAGTGTAATTTAGTTTTCATAAGTTTGCTTGCCTTTCATTATTTTTCTGTGTTTTTAGATGCTTTTTGGAAAAAGAAGAAAATCTGCATTGAGGCGATACATGCATATATTTAGTTTTGAATTCTGAACGGGAATGTATTTGCAATATTTTTCACCCTGTACATGCAGTGTGAGTAGCAGCACCAAAATCAGAAATTAGATTTTAAATGCCTTTTTGGTAACTGTGCATAAATGATATTGCCTCTGTTAACTAGGCAAAGAAACATCTTCATAAGTGGTGATTTTCTTGTATCTAAAACGGGGAGAATGACACTCATTATTCAGTCCAACAAAATGCCCTTCCAGTGATTGTTCGTTTGTATCTTTCATGTGTCTTTGTGTCCCTTGGAAGCACAAGGGTATTTTCTCATTCCTTGTTCTCATTTGTTTTGCTATACAAACTATTTTTGGTGCAATCCAGAGCAAGTTCCATTGGGTTCAGCAGTACTCCCAGGAAACTGTGAATAGGCTTGCAGCCTTTGTGAACTTTTTGTGTTAAATGGCAGTGTTTAAAATTCTTAATAACAGCCACAGTAGCAACAACAATATAATAAATACTTGGCCAATATTGGCATTGACAAGATAACAGTTGAACATCTGCTACGAGCCTCACTACTGGGAACATCTAACATTATATAGTAATATTTCACCAGTTCTTAAACTCTTGAGGACCCCTCCCTCCACCCAAAAAAACCAGCCCAAACATCTGGTGGGCTGGAATACCACTGATAGTAATAATATTGGTCATTTCCAACAAATAGAAGATGTCTAGAGGACTTCCTCAGGCCTCAGAATGCCTTATAAGGGCATAAAAATGGCACTTCCAGGGCAAGTCAAGTTTTTTTTGCCCCAAACAGACAGGGAAAAGGTACATGGCAGCATGTGGCATCCATGCCCTCTGGGCATGACTGGAGGACAGCTCTGGTCATGTTTGAAGAGTCTGGGGTGGGCCAAAATCCATAGGTTCAGGATCCATGGATTCTGGAATCCATAGGTCCCGAATCAAAAGATATTGCAGGCCCACCTGTATTCCCTCTTTATGAGGCCAAAGGTGGCATATATGGTATTCCTGTGCCTAGCTGAGTATCAGATCTCGAGATACTTGGCATCAGGAAGGTGCAATCAAACCACGATCTAGGAGGGCTGCTATTGTAAAGTGTTGGTAATTGACCTAGACCTTAACCTCAGTCCCTATTTGGCCCTAAAGTTAGCGGGGGCCAGTCACTCTCAACCTATTATTCAAATCAAATCAGAGACCTTTGATGGTATTAAAAAATACAAATATAAATCAAAGATTACACTACAATAAAATAACAGTTGCTATCACACATCTACACAACTCACCCAAACCATAAGGGAGAAACTCATAAACCAGAGCAGAATCTCAAGCTGGAACCTGTGGTATCTGGATTTAATGCAGATAATTTACGGCGCCTTTGTATGATGAAATTAATATATTTGGCTACCTTCTTGGTCAAGTCCATATCCGTTCCTCTCAGCAAATAGCAAGTTTTGTCCATGTCCGACCAGGCCGGATGAATGGTAAGCAGGATTGGATTTAACAGAAGTGAACGAATATCCTGATGCCAAGCGCACTGAAACAATATATATTGGAGCGATTCAGTAACACCTGTGTTACATACACAAGCTCTCTCCTCACCTGTTGATCTGCTGAACCTAGTAGACAAAACGGGGAAGGCATATTTATTATTCAACTGTGAGCATAAAATGAGAGACCCCCCCCACACACACACACACACTCACTGTCCTTAATGTTAGGGACAACATATAAATATATATTTATATAAATATAAATATAAATATATTGTTGGACTATATCTAATAGACTATTAGAGCTCTCGGGAAAGGGAGGTATGGAGGTTTCTGCTAGCTCAATATATTGGCTATGCCCTAGTTCTTCTTTCCACATGATTTCACATATTTAAATTGTTCAACGGTAATCTAACTTTCCCCCACATTTCATCTTATTATGCAGCAACACGACATATAGGAAATAGGTTGAGAGCTTAATTTTTTTAAAAAAAGAAAACAGCAGCAGCAATCTTAAGTTGCTGCTATCATTTTGAAAAGGCATTCAGCGACCAGTCAGAAGTCTGAATGCAATTAAGAAAAGGTCAAAAATGTCAGGCTTGGAATTTGAAGGCCAAGGATAGCAAGCAGTGAGTCAGAGGTGGGGCAACATTAGGATGTGAGAGCCGACATGGGAAGTGAAGATGCGTGTTCAGGAAACAGCAAAGAAAACTGGACAAAACTGCATAAACCTCTGTATAGATAAATGATGGTGAACGTTTTTGGTTTGCTGGGTCAAAAATGCCTAATTTGACTCTGTTGATGTGTGACTCCCAGAGGTGTCATTCAGGCGGAACGGCCTGGTACTCCGTTCCACTAGTTCCATGGAGGTCCCGGGCCGTGCCGCTGCCTCGGAGGACAGGCGAGCTGCTGCTGGGCCCGCTCTCCCTCCCTTGCATCCGGAATCGCTCTAAAATGGAGCGATTCCGGCGCAGTGAGGCTTGGGGGGGGCGTGGCAGCCCTCCGCCATAGGGGCGGAGGGCTGTCAATCATCCGAGCATTCCGGTAGTTGGCGCGCTCGGATGACATCACTGGTCACTCCCCACCCCCAACAAAAGAGATTTATGTATTGATTTATTTTAAAAATACAGTTCAATCACGTGTGGGGCTATCCATTATATAAAGAAATATCAAATCATTACAAAAAAAAATCCAATCATTATAAAAACAAACTCAGTTGTTGTTGGGTGTTGATGAATGCTGGCGGGTCATCCAAACCAACATGGCGTGTCACCTTTGACACTAGTGTCATAGATTCACCATCACTAGTATAGACAGACAAGGCTGGACTCAGGAGTATAGGAAGGTAAGAAGGAGGTAAGGTGACAACTGGAAGGGAACACAAAGATGAGAGTAGGAGGATATGGAGGTTATGCTCTCCTCTGTCCCATTGTCAGAGTCAGGATCATAAAGGCCTAAAAAAATTGCCAATGTGTATGACACGAATCCAAAACTCACTCCCTGAAGAGTGGATCATATAACAATACTGTGAGCGTTACTGTCATGCCACATCAGAAGAGGGAGGCATCAATTCTTTTCTTCCGTTGTGTCTTTTTGACAATGGCTAATAACAGATTATTCAGATGTCACTACAAAAAAAGATAGCATCGCTGATAGGAAATAAATTGCCCATAAGGGAAAGGTCTTGCTAAGACTCTCTGATAGTTCTTGCCATATGCCCTTGAAGCTGACAATTGATAACCCCTGTTTTTAAACGAATGTTTGGGGAAGGTTCTTGTGATATAGATACAAACGCTTCATTCTTTCATGATCCTGGCATTTAAGCTGTATGTTCAACAGATTTATCAAAATGCCAAAACTGATTCCTTTCTGTTAACCAGATTTGCATTTTTTTTCTCTTCCATGTACAATTGGGACAGTTATGTTGGGGGAAGTTGGGGGATTCTGAGAAGCTACTGTTCTCCTGCTCTGGGCTGTGTATACAGAGGTGTAACAAGGGTGCACCTGAGGGGCACCTTCCCCAGGCACTATGCGCAATTCAGCCATGACAGACCTTCAAGCGCTGCATTCAGAGATCTGTTGTGGCTTGGCAGAAGACAAAAGTCAGCTGGGAAACTCAGTTTCTACTGAGCTGCAGCATACCCCAGCACTCGAAGGTCTTCTGCAGTAAGGCAGAAAACAAAAGTCATCTGGGAAGCTGCTGTAGACAGAGGCGGATCTACAGGGAGGGCAAAGCTCTAAGTTTTGCAAGAAGCCTTACCCTGTCATGTAAATCCCTCCTCTCCCTTGCTCCTGTAGCCAGTAAGCAACGCCAGGATGTTGCTGTTCCCTGCGCGGATTGGCTAAAACGGTGCAGGAGAGGAGTGATTTCCACTGCAAAACTTATATTAGAGCTTTGCCCTCCCTTAGATCTGCCTCTGGCTGTAGAGGGAATGGGGGAAGCAGCCACATTGTGAAGCTGCCGCTTCCCTCCTCCAAACTAAGAAGTGATGCCAAAGCATCATGTGACGTCTCGATGTCGCATGACGCCGCAATGTCGCATGCCCAGGATACGCTTCTGCATATGTATAATGAGCGCCTCAGTTCCATTAGGTCAGTGGTTCCCAAACGTTTTACCACCAGGATCCACTTAGCTCATAGCTAAACAATCTATGCTAACAGGAAAGTGGGTTGGCGGGCTGAAAAGAACGTGATGCTAAGCTCTGTGCACTCTGTGATAAGGGCCATGTTCTTTTCAGCCCTCCAATCCACTTCCCTATTAGTACTTCCTGATTCCTGTTAAAATGTGTACAGACAGCACAGAGACATGGGAGACACCAACAGGAGGGCTGCAATTAGAGGCTGGTAAGTCCTATGTGCAATGGGGGGATTTGTGAACTGCTTTTTGGAGGGTTCACTTTTATCTGTGGTTTTGGGTATCTGCAGGGGGAGTGAGAACGTATTCCCCATGGATACTCAGGGATGACTATATTAATCACAATCTCAGGTGGTCAAATGCCTATCCAAACAGGAGCGAAACACAACTACCTGGCATGAAGGTACCATGTTTCCATTAAGGTATCTAGCTTGGGCTGGGAGAAAGGTAGAAATATATTAAACAAACACACAGACATAAACAAATGTGTATCAAAGCCTATACCTGACTCAATGGGATTATATTTTTCCTTTCCCGTGACCTTCTACTACTGCTACTGCTACTGCTACTGCTACTGCTACTACTCCATAACAGCATTTCAAGGCTCCTATTCCAAGCTGGCTGGAACTCCTTTAAGGGCAATTACAAACTAATTGCCCAATCCTATCCCCACCAGATCATACAATGGTGCCAGGTTGCACTGCACGCTCTGTTGGGGGGGAGGCTTGGGAAAAAGGGGATAAGATCTGTGCTATTGAGCTCTACTCCTCCCTCCTCCTCCCCACTCCTTGCCCTCCTCCAGTCCTCCCTGAAATTCCTCCTTCCTTCCCCTCCCCACCCATGGCTCACATCTGCCACCAACTTACCGGCACCCACAGGGGTCCCTGGAGCTGCTGCGCTGTGTACTGCGGTGCTGCTCATCTGCGTCAATGGCCCAGAAGCGCATCACAGAGGCTCAGCTTTTGCACCACTAGAAAGTGCTGAGCACTGCTGGAACACAAGTTCTGGCAGTACAGTGGAACTATAGGATTGAATTCATGGAGTTGTTGTGGCCCTAAATTGATAGGATGGCTAGCAATTTGGAAGTGAAACAGGGCCAGTGAAAAATAAATATGTGGTTTCTATGCATTTGGGGGGACTCCTTAAACACACAGAACTGCATACATTTGTAAAGCAAAAGAGAAGTGTTAAACCCAAATTAAAAACAGGCTTGTGAACTTCCTGGACCTATGAAATATTGAGGACATCAAAATAAGAAAACACTAGGGTATCTGATCTCATTGTCTGGGGAGAAAACCACCCTTCTTTAGGCTGCAATCCAATACACACTTTCCTGAAAGTAAGTCCCACTGAACACAATGGAATTTACTTCTAAGTAGACTTGTGTAGACTTGCACTGCTGCAGAGTGGAAAGGGGAGAAAGCAATGGACAGATAATATTGTAGTAACACTGTCATTGCATATCAGCTCTTTTTAAAACATTTCTTCTGTTGTAGGAATTCATTTTAAGATCATGAAACATTTTAAAAGTTGCCCTGAAAATGCCAATACTGGGAGACAGATGTAAACAAGGAAAAAACCAGTCCTTTTTTGGGGGGGGGGAGGGGTCAATGCATAGGAATGTATTAGGTACGTATTTAGCATCCCCCTCTAGGATACTGATGAAGGAGGACTGGTGCTATTGATGTGTCCCCTTCTCTGCCCAGCCAATTTGATGGACTCCTAAGCCAGTGATGTCATTCAGGGGGAACGGACCAGAATGGGCATTCTGGATCCTAACGGGCTCCGTGGCTGGTTCCGGGTTCCCGACAAGTGCCAATCAAAAGTGAGTTCCTGTTCCTAAATAATTTGAATGACACCACTGTCCGAAGTACTCCTAATCACTTACACTAGATCCAGGGTCAGTTTCATGTCACAGTTGCTGCCGATATGCTCACTGAACAGAGTAGGGGCGATGGTCCATCCCAAAAAGTCACGTAGGCCCCAATGTACTGTATTCATTAAAATATGAAAAAGAGGAGTCCCATGAAGAACGGCTTGTGAATCTCGCCTCTTTTGATGTCAAGTGTGTCTGTTGAGAACACTCCAAGAGGCAGGAGAAGGAAAACAAAGTTGGCACCCCTTCTCTGTTACCCTTGAGCACCAAAGAGCCCCCAACTTGTAGTTCCTGAGCATGAATGGATGATAAATTCTCGGCAACGTTGCATTGTTGCTAGAGGTCAAAATATATTTCCCGTGATTAATGATGGAAGTATGCATATTGGTTCTTTATTGTCCACACATTACTGGGGTCACTACATAATTTAAATACCAGTAGAGACCAAAGAAGACTTTCAGCAAAGCATACATTAAGTCCTCTCGCTTAATTTTAACCTAGAGTCTCAACCTGCTTACAGGGATGTCTGTTTTCTTTATTCACACCTGCACACATATCACACTTCCCACTTTAAAAGGGACTGAACTTTACATTTCAGATGGAAAATCTCCTCCATATGGAGAACTTGATCTTTCTTCCACCACTGTGAAGCTGAGCTAAAGGCTTTCGGTTTTGCCTTTTTGTTGGTAACGTAACTTTGATGCAAAGTTTTCTTTCGAGATTCAGCAAAAGGGAACATCACAATTGCCCTCTGGTGCATTGTTTCTCTCTTTTATAGCACAAGTGGTTCATTAAAGATTTAAATAAAGTGGTCTCAAGGCTGTCTGTACTAAGAAAATGCCAGCTGTGCAATTTTTTTCTGATATTTTAATTAAATAAAAGCGGGGAAGCAATCAATTCCTTAATAAAGTTGGCAAAAGCTGTCACTTCTGAATTGAGAGCTTTTCACCCAAATTTATCTCAGTTTAACATTACATGCTTTGATAAAATGAATTAAATCCATTTTTTAAAAGCCACTTTCTGGCTTTATGGTTTGTAAGTGATACATGCAATTTACTAACAATGCCCTGCAGTGATTTTTTTTTAAATGATGAAACAAACTGCACTGTTAAAACCATTATGTCGTATTAAAACCAGTGTATGTTTTCTCTTTTGCACGACCACGTGGGACTATATTATACTAAAGAGTTCTCTTAAGTGTGATAATGTGGGTATTATACATTGCTGTGTTACATGAACCAAGATCTATCAGTGCCCATTATCTTTCCTATATCAGTGCTATTGTTGTGATCATCATAATCATGATTATCATTATAATCATCTTCACCAAGCACATTTATATTGATTCAGGGCACAATCCTAACCTGGAGTTAGGCCAGCACAGGAAGGCCAGCAAAGCTTGGTTGGCACAAATGACACCATAAACTGTGTTTGGATCACTTTCGGAGTGAGAGAGCCCAGCACACGGACGTGCGCCATCCTCCCTGACTCTGAGAGTGGTCCAAACGCACTTTACGGTGGCCCTTGTGTTGGCCAAACTTGGCTGGCCTAACTGTACCGGCCTAACTCCAGGTTAGGATTGCGCTCTTAACAATTTTAGCTAGCAGTTGTGTTTCAATATTAAATATAGTCTGGGTATGAACCTGTCAGTGAGTCCTTACGAAAATGAGGCCTAAGTACAAATTAGTGCATTGCATCATGGATGTGGATATTTGCATGTCTGGACATTTCCTTTAAGTGCTGGTTGACATAATTGAAAACCTAGCCTAAACTTCTCCCCCACCTCTCTCTCTCTCTCTCTCTCTCTCTCTCTCTCTCTCTCTCTCTCTCTCTCTCTCTGTATGTATGTATGTATGTATGTATGTATGTATGTATGTATGTATGTATGTATGTATGTATGTATGTATGCATGTGTCTGAGTGCATGTGAGGGGGAGGCTTCTCCTTCCAAACCTGGCAAATTTACACTGACACATTTTTATGATGTATTTGTTGCTGCCATGCTTGAACAATGCAGACGACGAGAAAGAAGTTATCCTGAAACGGGATTGTAGATAGTGCGTTCAATGTCCTTTAAACCCTTTAAAACAGAATCCTTTTGTCAAATCGTGTGAGCAATGTCTCTTTAACATTCTAAACCTGCTACGGCTGCTGGAGCAGTTTATCGTGAAAGAATAGAAAAGAGCCTCTGGCATATCAGGAAAGAAAAGGGGGGGAAAGAGAAAGAGGGGGAAAAAAAACCCCAAGGCTCACAGACAGTGCATTGTGCAACCAGGGCTTAAAGAGACTGCCGTTAGGTATATTTCATAATATGAAAAGACAGCCTGATTTTGGCCCCTTCGCCTAGTGGGATCAGTCCTGTCAGTGCCATTTATTTGCAATCCCCCGTGATTTCTGTATCCCACAACCCTTTTGCATAAAAATGAACCATAAAGGCAGTCAAAACACCTGCTTTACTGACAGGCCCTATTAATGCTTTGATTTATTTCTCAAAGTGAGAGCTGGTCGGCTGTTCCTGGGGCCTCGGGCTGGTGGATAATTCATCAGCATTTGAAGGTCTTCTTTTTTGTGTCCCTGGACTTCAGCTGTGGGTGTCTTTGTACCTGCCTGTAAGTTCGGTTAACCCCAAGAACACCCAACCCAGCTGGAGGCTGGGGGAGTTTTAATCAATATTGGTTCAAGCATCACAGTTCACATTATTAAGTGACAGTAAATTACTAGACTAATTTGAGAGGCCCACAGCGTCCCCGAGGCTGCATTTCTCAGCATTCAGCCTAGAGCTGGAGTCCCTTGGGAAAAGCCTTAGCAGATGGAAAGGAATATTATCATGCCGTACAAATTTACTCTTTCCCATCATTGAAAAACCTGACATTTGACACTGATGTCTTACAATATAGTGAGGGCCCTGTGTCCCAAGTGAGTGAATATTTTTTTATCCCACATACCTATGCACACCCACATGCAGGCATGCGTGCACGTGCGCGCGCACGCTCAGTTTGTTTTCAAGGACTTGCTCTATAATAGTAATCACATGTTCACTCCAGAGTTCAGAGTTCAGGCCCGATCCTATCCAGCTCCCCACATGGTGATGCAGTGGCACCGGCAGCGTTTCCTGCATCCAGTGTGTGTGTGTGTGTGTGTGTGTGTGTGTGTGTGAATGGCTGCTGGAGGACTTCTTGCGGTGAGCCCCAGTACCTGCCACGAGTCAACTCAGCAATTGCATCCACTCATTTGCTGGGGCAAGCCTGCATCCAGGGAGGCAGATCAGGCTCAGGGAAGGGGTTGGAGTTTGGCATTCACCGCTGTTGCTAATCCCACCCCTCTCCCAGGCCCAATCCGCCCTCCTCCCCATCCCCCGCAGCCCAATCCTAACCAAAATCTCAGCACTGATGCAGCTGCAATGCAGCTGCAAGGTAAGGGAATAAATATTCCCGTATCTTGAGGATGCGTCCATGGTTCCCCTCCACCCCCCCAGTGCAGGATGCAGCACATTCCCTGTTGGCACAGCTGCATCAGTACTAGAAAGTTAATTAGGACTGGAAAGTTAGTTTTTCTTAGAAAACATTAAAAAGCTTGTTTAAGCTAGGAAATGTGTGTTGTAAATTATATTGCGTGCCACATTGTACAACACAAGACTGTACCGTTGATTCTTAGGAGATATTGAGCATACACAGTACTACACTGACTGCTTAGCACAGTGTATGTAGACAGGAATTCGTTATTACCTTGGCAACAAAATGGTTCCAAATCCATGTTTGCTAAGGGTTGAGGGACATTATTAGAGGCAAATCAGTGTGATAAAGTTAGATGCTTTCTCCCCACAACTTCTTCTGAGAGTCCAGCCGGAGCAACACACACACACACACACACACACACACACACACATCTGAGTCAGTGTCTGAAAAAGCCACATGTGAGCAGAGACCATCATGCAATGCTTCCAATTTGCCTATATAACTGGGGGAGCGGGCTCATGCTAATCTCCCATGCAAATTAAAGCATTGCATGATGGTCTCGGCTCACATGTGGCTTTTTCAGACACTGACTCAGATTTTGAAAGAGGAGACACAGGCAGTGGTGGGATTCAGGGGGTTCGCCCAGGTTCTATAGAACCGGTTGTTAAATGGCTGGGCCCCGCCCACTCACTTACCTCAGTTGGCTTCGGGGGTTTTTTTTGCTCCGGCTATGACATCATAGAACCGGTTGTTAATTTATTTGAATCCCACCACTGGACACAGGGATTTCAAACTGAAATCAGCAAATGTAAAGAACCAACTACAAAAAACAAAAACAAAAACTAAAGCTGAGCTCACCATAACTTTAAAAGTTATGAAGATTATATATCCATGAAGATTATATAGCTGGCTTTCAGGCTACTTTAAAGATGCTATGAATGGGTGGGGGAAGGTCCGGGCTCTGGGTGCTTTCCTGACCTGTGGAGCGCTGGTCTACCTGCGGCTGGTCCCAATGGGTAGATCTGGGCTCCCGTGGGGGGGGCGCAGCTGGGGGGTAGTCTGAGGCCAAATTGGCGCCCCTACGGAAATGGCGACCATGGCTCTAGCCACCCCAAGCATCCCCTAGATCTGCCTCTGGTTTGTGGGTCTGTAGTTTATGGAGGCATGGCCCCTTGCACCAGAGTGCTGAATACGTAGTGCCCAGGAGCTTCTGCAGTGGAGGTGTAGCATGAAGGGCAGAGTGAGCAGACAAAACTGGCAGAGCTGGTGGAGGAAGAGAGACAGACCAGGGGCATAGCTAATGAAAATGTAACCCAGTGCAGAGGGCAAAATGTTGTCCTGGAAGTGATATCACAATAGGAAGGGACATCATAGTTATATTTTCATTCTCTCTTTTTTTTTTGTCCATAAAGCTATTACACTCTGGTTTGTTAATTGCATTCTGCATTAAATCACCTTTTCAATTATATATAACATGATGGTATTATTCATGCATGTGGGACATGGTGGCGCTGCGGGTTAAACTGCCGTGCTGTTGGCCGGAAGGTTGGCAGTTTGAGACCACGCAATAGAGTGAGCTCCCGTGGCTTGTCCCAGCTCCTGCCAACCTAGCAGTTCAAAAGCACCTAAAAATGCAAGTAGATAAATAGGTACCACTTCAGTGGGAAGGTAATGGCATTCCATGTGCCTTGGCATATAGTCATGCCGGCCACATGACCACGGAAGCTTGTCCTTGGACAAAACGCCGGCTCTACAGGCTTTGAAACGGAGATGAGCACCGCCCCCTACAGTCAGTCACGACTAGACCATTCAGTCATGGGGAAACCTTTACCTTTTTTATTATTCATGTATACCAAGGTTTTAACCATTTGGGCCACTAATGTCAAGCTCAGCTTGTTGCCCGGTGCAAATGCACTCCCCTGCACTTCTTTAGCTACACCCCTGGGACAGACAATTAGTTGCTAGAGACAGTTGCCAGAGTGACAGAGTTTTTCCGCAATTTTCAGCTGCTGTGCTGTGCTCCAAGCAGAGCCGTAGTGGGGCGGGGCAACAATGTGATATGTCACTGAGCACCCTGTGCCTCCGCCATACCCCCTGAGCACCCTTGCCACACATCTGCATCCAGAATCGCTCCATTTTGGAGCGAAACAGAGGCGGGGCAGATGGGCAGGCCCATTGGCACGCTGCCATTTTAGTCATCTCCTTTGCCTCCCCTACCCCCACAGCAGACTGGTTGTAAACCTCTGGTCGAAGTATAGCAAGATCACTGAGCATGTCTTGTGGAAGCTTTGTTTGCAGCAATTGAGGGTCAATGTAATATAACTACACTCTTGGATGTTACCCCGGAAAAAGGTCCTGTCAAAAGGAGCCACAGAAACGTGGAAAATGATTTGGTTTCGCTTGTCTTTTTGCTTCCATGCAGTTTAATTCAATGTGGCTCGTCCTTTAAAGCACAAGGAAAACAGCGGCACGTATTCAATAATTCATGCTCTCTAATTAAACCCTGCTGATTGTGTAGCTAAATGGAATTTTTCCTTTGCATAGAATGTGTTATTAACGTTTGGTACGATGATAATGATAATTCATCAGGAACCTGTGTTAGAGTCAGCAAGTTTGCATGTGCTACTTGCCCAAAAGTTGTGAACATGCAAAGCAACGACTTCAGCTTGGATCATGTTTGGTCATTGGCTAATTTGAAGCAGAGAGCAATCCTAGCCTGGAGTTTGGCTGGTACAGTTAGGCCAGCAAAGTTTGGCTGGCACAGGGGACACCACTGTGGCTAGTCTTGGGTGCAGTGTCCTGGGTCCATGGCTGAACAAGTCACTTTTTTCCTTGAATGGAGGAGACACAGTTATTCCTGTGACCAGAGGTATATCTAGGGTGTGGCAGGTGGGGAAATCTGTCATGGGTGACGATTGAAGGGGGTGCCAGTGCAGTAGCTTTTTGGCCAACTTTTGTCTTCTGCAGAGCCGATGAAAGCCTCCCAGCTCAACGATGCACTCGGAGATCTGCCTTGGCTGCTGCAGAAGGAATGGTGGGTGGAAGGCACATTAGAAACCTGGAAGAGTCATCAGTGCATCATGTGATGTCATGACATTGCATGATGCCATGATATCATATCAGACGGTGCTGCTCCTAGATATGCAACTGCCTGTGACCAACATGTGCCAACCAGGGCATTCTGGGTACTGTGGCCCTACTGTGCCCATGGCACCTTTCAACAGCCACCAGCATCTACCCAAGGTTAGTCCTCTACCCAAGGCTAGAATGAGGGGAAAGGAAGGAAGGGATAAGAGTTCGGTAGGTGGAAGGAAGCAGAATGAAGGACATCAGGATAAATAGGACAGCAGAGTATTGTAAAGTTTGCTCAAGGTATTTTTTTTCAGGTGTAAATACAAATTCCAAGTTTGCACACAGTGAAATTCTCTTTCTTTCATGAACTGTGGTGGGAGTTTTGTTCTATATGTTGCTAACTGTTCACAAGGAATTTGTCGTGACTAAAGGTTCCTCTTTCGTTTGACCTGTTCTTCATGCTTCCTGTTGCTTAAGGAACACAAGAGAATGTTGGTTGGCAACTGAAGAGGCTGCTGAAGAGAGAGGCTAAAGGCCAGCTATAAAAAAAATTGCCTTAAAATTTAAAGAGAGCCCTGTGTGCTCAGTCCTCTTACTTGTTCAGTGAAAGCATGGTGGTGGTGGTGGGGGAGGGGGGAGAAGGATCTAGCTACTGGTCCCTCCTTCAACATTTGCACACTTGACCATCTTGACCATATCATGGATGCCTCCACATTCACATGCAGCTGCACCACAGTCCCGACCAACCAGTTGTGTAGCTGGGCCAGCTGGTGTCCCCCTGCATCATTGTGTCACCTCCCCAATACACCTGCACTGTCATGCTGTCTCCCCCCTGGCTCCATTTGGAACCATATAGGGACAAGAGTGGGTAGGAGGGATGATTCTATGGCATTTTCTGCACGCCTCAGGTAAGAGCTGTCACCTCACAGCAGTGAAGATGTAAAAAACAAAACAAAACCCCAGCCCCAGTTTAGATATACCATGGCAACAAACTTACTCTGTAGGGAAAAAAGGTGACTTTTACTTCAGATTTTCTACTAAAAACAGCCCTATCCTCCCCCCGTGCCAATGCAGCTGTGCCAAAAAGTCTTGCACTGTATCCTGCAAGGGGGGAGGAGACTTGAGAGGAGCACAATATTTTCCCTTATCCCCAGGTAAGCCTCTCAGTTGGCTATGGGTCTCCTTAGCCTGTGCCAGTTCCTTAGCGGGCACAAGTCTGACAAAAGAAAGGAGGTATGCCAGTTGCTTTTGGAGAGTATATGTTGCCCAACCTGGGTGCTACCCCTCCCACCTCTATCACGCCCTCCCCATTTGGGCCCATTACCGTTGGGTTTCGTTTGGGCCATGGGAATGGTAACGTGAATCAGGGAGACACTCACAGTGTCTTCTGAGTCCCCTCAGAGTGCAATCCTAACCTGAAGTTAGGCCGGCACAGTTAGGCCAGCAAAGTTTGGCAGGCACAAGGGCCACCGTAAAGCACGTTTGGACCACACTTGGAGTCAGGGAGGCCAGCACATAGACATGCACCATCCTCCCTGACTCCAAACACGCTTTACGTTTGGAAAAGTGGTCCAAACGCGCTTTACGGTGGCCCTTGTGCCTGCCAAACTTTGCTGGCCTAACTGTGCCGGCCTAACTTCAGGTTAGGATTGCACTCTGAGGGCACAATCCAACC
Source organism: Lerista edwardsae (assembly GCA_029204185.1). Classification (NCBI taxonomy): domain Eukaryota; kingdom Metazoa; phylum Chordata; class Lepidosauria; order Squamata; family Scincidae; genus Lerista; species Lerista edwardsae. The sequence continues at coordinate 35,640 of JAJKFI010031923.1, forward strand.
CAGTGCTGGAATGGCAAGGCCGGCCGGCCAGCACCGTATCCGATGCTGGGTTGGGGGAGGCTGGAGCCTCCCGCGGCAAGGGAGCATGCGCTCCCTTACCATAGGGGAGGCTCCAGCCTCCCCTATGCGCTCCTCGGATCTGTGCCCATTAAAGAGCAGAATCGGGGCCGTGTGGAATCGGGGCTGCGCGGAATCAGGGCAACGCGGCCTCGCTGACAGGCTTAGGAGGTGGCCGTATGGCCACCACCCAAGCCCACCCAGGTCCCGCCTCCCGCCTCCCCCGTCCCACCAATCCCTATCTTGCTATTTGGTAGAGAATCCCTTGTGCTGACCATTTTTGGTCAGCGCAAGGGAGGCTCTCCGTCGGCGCTCTGAAGCCAATGCTGCAAGCACTGTTGGCTTCACAGCTTCAGCGCCAATGCAGGGGTGCTGCTCGGTGCCTTTGAGGTGCTGCTTCACCCTTTGCGTTGATGCGATGACGTCATGTCGACGCAAGGGGCACACTTGGATTGCTTTGTGAGTTAGATATGCATTTGCCAGTACTGAAGAGAACAGGGAACCCCCCCTGCTTATACAGAGCTCAGTGTGTGCAGCAGAGCCAAGGCATCATTCCCAGTGTTTAATCTGTGAGGTCTTGGATACCTAGAGAATAGCCTTGCATAGCATAATTAGGAAAAAACATATATTTCATTTATTCTAGGAGGAATTGAAAAAAGGTCAATAAACTTTAAACTTATTAATAGGAAGTGTCATAACTGAGAGCCTAATACAAAAATAATTAAGAGTATATGCTTCTATAACACTCCAAGAAGCTCTCAGACATCAGGGATCAATAAACTCAACACACAAGTACAGTATATACACACAGCCTTGAAAATGGCCCCTTTCACCATGACATTCCTATTCTTTTATTTTTTCCCATTTTTTATTACAGCATATAAATTGCACTGGCAAAAGTTTCCCACTTTCCTTTAAGATGTTGGCCTTTATCTGTTCCCACCAGCCAAATGACAACTGATTTTTAATAACAGCACATTTCAAAAAAGCATTTTCAAAGCCATGTAGCCTATTATGGATTTCACATGGAGAGGGGACTTGTGTTTAATAGAACTAAAGAGGAATGCTAAAAATATATTCTTTTTTCTTCTCCTACTCTTCCTCTTGCATAGGAAAACGTTGTTAGAGGTCTTAATTAGAACCATATTTTTGGAGTGGGAAGCTGCAAAGTGTAATGTTAGCCAGCTGAGGAACAGACACACACTTCTTTGCACTGTCTACAATCTGATGAAACAACAAAGCTCCGGCAATGAATTATTCAAGGCCATGCTTAAACTTTCAGTCCTACTGATACAGGCCTTGAAAAAAACCTGGAATCCATTTTGTAAACCTCTCCAACTTCTTCTTACTGGAATTCGTTTTTCATGAGCTGCTCACGAGTGGATAGAAGAGAAAGGATTTTTATGCTCATTTTATGTATTGGCAATGGAGCTATCCTTAGTTATCTGTAAGTTCAAGTCCAGATTGTTTACCTGCAGATTCAGAACCCACAGTTTTGGCTATCCGTAGTTTCTGACCCCATGAATAATGACCCATAAGGACCTCCAAGATTGGACTGGAACCTAATTCTAGTCATGACAGGGAAGCTTTCTAAGACTCGTAGAGTCTGCAAATGACCTCTGCAGGCCTCCAAAAGCATCCCAAGTCTGAGGAGAAAAAGTGGGGAGGGGGTGGCAACAGTGACAATGTATTTTCTGATGATGTAGCTTGGGCTAGTGCTACCTGTGTTCAGGTTTATCCTCAATCGAGCAGGTTCAGAGGGAACATAAGGCAAAATATACAGTATATTGTACTGATAAAACCTACTCAAGAGACATGTGTAATCCATTATGTATTTTCTACTGGATCAGTCAGAAGACTCTAGTTTTAAACAGATGCTATAATATGCGTTATTAATATACAGTGAGCCTGCATTATCCGTGGGGGCTCTGTTCCTGGATCCAGTGGATACAGAAATTCACAGATGTGGGAATTGGTTTTAGAGGACCTTTAAGCCTCTGAATGCAACCGGAGGCTTTCTGAAGCCCAGAGAGGCTATGAGGGGTCGTGTGGTATCTCAGAGCTTCAGAAGGCCTCTAGACCAGTGGTTCTCAAACCTTTTAGCGCCAGCTCCCACTTTCAGAGCGCAATCCTATACTATGCCAGCCTAGTAAGGCTGACATAGCAGGGCAATATCCTAAGGCCCATTAGGAGGCAGCAGCAGCAAAGTGCAGGACAAGGGGAGGTTTTCCCCTTGTACCCGTGTAAGCCCCAGTCACTCCTATGGGCCTGCTCGGATCTGTGCTGGCAAAATAGCAGGTGCAGGTGAATGTGCGCAGGAGTGGCCCGAATCTGGGCTGCCCTGGCCGGGGACAGGCTTTAGGATTTGGCACTACGGCCATCCTGTGTCACAACCGTCATTTCTGCCCACTGCGCCACCCAGTTATGCCCTCGGAATGCCTCTGGAACGTCCTTGCGGAGGCCCTATGCCAACTGACCGACACCGGCGCTTGACTGGCACCAGTGCTGCCAATGGTGGGCCACTGTAAGATACAGGAAGCTGGACTAGATGGGCCTTTGGCCTGATCCAGTGGGGCTCTTCTTATGTTCTTAACCCTACTGGAGGTGGGCAGCAGCTGAAGTGAAGACATGTCAGACAAGGAAAGAGTTAAGCAGCCTTCCCCACTTGCAACATCCAAATTGCCCTTACCAGAAAAGGATTTTATTTTTTGTTAAAAAGAAAAAGAAAAAGAGGGTGTTTGAAATTGTCACACTCATTTGCATGCAATGCTTAGTTCACCTTCAGAAAGTGTAAGGCATGCAGGTTAACCAACAAGTTATCTGTGAAGGACAGTGGAAAGTTTAAAAAACTGGATGATTTATTTACATCAGAGGCATACAGCAGAACACTTTGACAGGTATATGGATTTTTGTTTTTTAAGAGGAGCCAACCAATGGAAGCGGGTCAGAGCCAATTCCTCGTGCATCATTGCATTTGGAACGGACATACAGTGTAGAACTTGGTGAGAAACCCTTGAAGGCTGTCGTGTTGTTTTTTTTCCCACGGATCAAGAACTTTATGGGTTTGTTCAGTTTGCCATATTATGATGTTCCTTTAGAATTACTGACTAGAGATATGAAGGTTATGATGAGGAGAGACAGACCCAAATGACATTAGTTTTCATCTTTGTTTAAGACTTCTCTATTTGAAGGTGAAGACCAGTGGGGAAAAACTTGAATTAATTTCTCAGTAGGGGTGTTCTTTTTTGGTGATATTTTTTTCCCAAAATTTCTTGATTACAATAGCAAATTGCGGTGTTATGGGTTTTATTCTAGTACATTCCCAATCCAAGTTCTCATTTTTATTAATTTTAAATGCTTTAAAAGTGTACTAGGAGGATGATATAGGTGAAATAGTATCAGCAGGTGCAGCCACAGTATTATTTCTAATTGGAAAAGCAGTCTATTTTAATTTCTGGAAAATATCTTAAACATCAAAATGCAGCATTTTCTGTTTTTAATTCAGATATTTTAATTGCCAAAGAGCGATTGTTAACATTCAAAAGGGGTTTTCAATAAAAAAAAAAAACACCCCTACTTTTCAGGTATTATGTTTTGGCTAGATCAGCATTTCTCAAACTGTGGGTCACAACCTACCAGTGAGCCATGACCCAATTGTTGGTGGGTCATGGGCCAGCTATGACCAGGAAGCCTTCATTGTTCACATTGCACCTTGGACTGCCTTGCAGCTTCCTGGTCCAAAAATCAGGTCATGATCCACTGGTGGGTTGCAACACACAAATTTGAGAAACACAGTGCAAAGTGGCCAATGCCCTGTAGTTTCCTGGTTGTTGCAGGCCTGGAACCTATCACAGATGATGAAGTGAGTCACAAATTTAAGGAATCTGAGAACCACTAGGCGAGATAGTTTGTGCAATTGTTCATTCCACTGTAGACATCTCTGGGAGCCACTTTACAAAATGTATCATGAGAAGCAGTTCTAAATCTCACACACAATTTGCACCTGACATTTCCACATTAATAAACACCTGGAGCACCCACCTCATCTGACCCCAAGTAACGATTTCGTATTCATTCTGAAACCAATGTGTTCACCTGTCTAAGAATGCAATCCTAACCTGGGTTTAGGCTGGCACAGGTTAGGCCAGCAATGTTTGGCAGGCACAAGGTACACTGTAAAGTATGTTTGGACCACTCTTGGAGTCAGAGGCCAGCACACAGACATGAGCCATCCTCCCTGACTCCAAGAGTGGTCCAAACACAATTTACCATGGCCCTTGTGCTGGCCAAACTTTGCTGGCCTAACTGTGCCGGCCAAACTCCAGGTTAGGATTGCACCCTTAAAGTGATACCTATGGAGGCTTTGGTTTCACAGAATGCATACAGTTGTACTTCTCATGTAGATTCTATTCAGACTTTTGAACGTGCAGAGGTCAGATGGAGTGGACAGTGAGCACAATCTCGAAGTATTTCAACATCACAATGAGACCATGTCCATGAGTAGATAGGAAGATGTAGATGGCTGATTGGTTCATCTTAGACTTGCTCTGGGTCTTCCCACTGGATTCTCTTCTACCAGTAAAAACCAGATTCAAATAACTCTGCCATTTTTAGAGGGTTCTGTGATTTATATAACTTTTCTTAATTTAATCCACTGTACAAAAATAAAATAAAAGCCATCCAGGAACAGATGCTTACACACACACACACACACACACACACACACACACACACACACACACA
>JAJKFI010031924.1:0-40441 GCA_029204185.1 Lerista edwardsae
TCTTGCCACAAAAGTGTATAAAAACTTTTTTTAAAATGGGGGGGGGGAATACCATTTTCCATGGTTTCTCCCCATCTCTAAATTAAATGTTTATGCTACAAAATCAAATCAAATGAAACCTTATCCAAATGTTAGTTTCAATCATTGATCTAACATCTTGTTGCAATGTTTCATTCTTATAATAAAGAGTTGTCCACTCTGTTGAAGCCTAGAAGTTCTTTTTACTTTCAGGAAAATTCGTTCTCCCATCTAATTAAAGAGTGAGCAAGATCCTCTATAATACAAACCAAGAGCTGAACTCCCAACTGTGCAAATAATCCCCAGATGAAACAACAGCTGTTTCACATTTGCTGCCACTTTCAGATGGCATTTTTAAAGCCCTCTGCAGAAGTCCACAGAACAAGCCCCCCGCCCCCACCATCATTTTTGGTATCTGTTAAGTCCTTGTAATATATGCAGTAATGAAAATATGCAAGTCTCCCTTGACTAGCTCTACAGCAGTGTAAATACAAGCACTAAGGCGTCAACAATGAGATGGAAGTTGAAAACTGGCAACATTATTTCATACATATGTATCTTGATTACTGGTCACTCCATGCTTCAGTAAGGATGATGGTTTCAATTACATAGCTTCCTACCGTACCTGTTGAATATGTATAATAGCTCCTTCATAACAGTGTGTACCAGTGGTTGGTTTTGTGTGGAATTTGCAGCTAATGATGGACCTAGGATTGCCAACTGGCTATAAGCATCTCAGCCTGGCTGATTTCAGTCCCTCTGTTGCCAGGTGAGGGAAATGAAAGCCGGCTTTTTCATCAAGCAACCTGAAAAAGGTCATATGGAGTGGCGTCCTTGGAAGTGAATGGACGAGCCCCCAGCCCAGATGCACATTGCCCGCTCCAGCCTGCCACTCCATTGGGTGCTTCCTAACAGTCAAAAGAGAGTCATGTAGTGGCAACCCCCTTCTGGAGGGAGAAGAAGGAAGGGGGGGGGTAAGAAAAACCATAACTGCCATAACTCCAAATTACTTCTCCCCACTGACTTAGTCCTCATGTAGCATCAAATGGGCAGGGAGAGGACAACTGGAGCTGCCCGGCCCCTTTCCCTTCCCTGAACTTACCACAAGCTTGGCATGCAACTCTGCTGCTTCCATGCAAATGAACAGAAATGGTCCATTTGTGGTTCCCAACATCCACTGCTTCTGTTCATTTGAAACGGAAGTGGCATAGAGGGAGGAGCCTGCATGCCAAGCTCAGCTCAGGGAAGGTAAGGCGGAGAACCTCTTTCCCCGCTCCCTATCCACAGGAGGCTTTGCTCATCCTGCCCCCTCATCCACTTTCCCCATAGATAAGGCAAAGGAGTGAGCGGGCAAGTGAGCAAATGAATGGGAGGAACAATCTTATGCATGTCTACTCAAAAATAAGCCCCACTGAGTTCAGTGGGACTTACTCCTGGGGAGCATTGAATAGGATTGTGGTCTGAAAACATGGACTGGTAGTAAGAAAACTATATTTATGTAGGATGTATTGGGGTGCTCTTGCTACGCTTTACAAAGTATATAATGTACGATTTAGATTTTTATTAGTTAAATAAAATAAAAATTAAAATATTTTTTTTAAAAAGGATTGTGGTCCTAAAGAGATCTTATCAGGTACCTTTTCATTCTGAAAAGGCTTTTGGAACTCCATTTTTGGGATCTGGATCTGAATGAGTTTGCTGCACTGTTTGTTTACCATGATGAGCTTTTAGAAAATTGGTGCCATAAGAACTGGAGCAGTCATGCTCTTCCCTAGCAACGGTTTCTTTTCATTTTCTTGCCAAATACAGCAATGTTTGCAGCAGCTTTCTGTTGATTTCCCCCTCCTCCCATATGTGAGGAATAATCAGCTACACCTTCAAAGCAATTAGACCTCTTGACAAGGTTTGTGTATCTGATTCCTAGGTACACCGCCTGTGTGTGAATTATTTGTGTTGTGGAATGGTTAGAAGTGAATTGTATTTGGCAAAGTTCTGCCTGCCCTGGAATGATGAAATGTGTATATAACATTTGAGGTGTTTGTTAGTAATACACACAGGTCTGCTGAAAGCATCAAACGGTGCTTCTCCTCCTGTTGGCAATTACGTTCTTTACATAAGAGGGAAGCAAAAAAGGGCACTGGTGCTCCTACTGGGCTGCGTGAGTTTGCTGCAGCACCCTTGGGCACCACGTGCACAGTTTGGGAACCGCTGCCTTCCGCCAACCAGGCAATGCCATGGAAGTGAAGCACTCCCAGGAACACCCCCAGGATCCAGAGAAATCCCACGGAGCATGCTCTGTCATTATTATGTTATATTAATATGTTTATTCAGCTTTTCAACAGAGTAGTTCACAAAGCAGTTTACGTAGAAATGAATCAATAAGTGTTTCCATGCGCCCAAAGGGCTCCCATTCTTAAAAAAAAAAAAAATACAGAAGGACACCAGCCACTGTAGAAGGGGAAGAGAGAGAATTGCTCTCTCCCAGCCAAGTATAAGAGGGCACCACTTCAAAAGGTGCCTCTTTGCCAGTTGGCAAGTGGTAAGAAAGTGGGTGGGGTAGTAGTGGGAGGTGCAGTTTTATGCTGTATTCCATAGGCATAGCATTTTTCCAGCAAGGAAGGGGCATGTATGTCACCTTAAGGGGGATTAGGATATGGCATGCTTGAACTTGTCCTTGCCCCTCCTCACATCACACCCCAGTCTCCTCCCCTTTTTGGCCTCTTCACCAGTGGAGTTATGCTGAGTTGGGTGGTATCTAACAGCCCAATCCTAACTTGTGCTGGAATAGCCCGGCCGGTGCAGTTGGGCTGCATCCTAAGCACGTGAGCAGGCTGAAGAAGCTCAGTTTTCCTCTTGCTCTGGGGCAAGCCCCAGCCAGCCCTACGGGGCTGCTCGGATCTGCACCAGCAAAATAGCAGGTGCAAGTCCACATAGCCAAGAGCAGCCCAAATCAGGGCCACTGAGCCCAGGGAGTGGGGGCTGGATACGGCCCAAGGGCCATGTCCCATCTCCGCCCATCTCCGCCCATGGCACCGCCCCATTATGCCTCCGGCACGCCCTCAGCGCAGTCCTGCACTGGCAGAGCTACGCCGGCACTTGACCGGCACAGCTGACGCCCATGGCGACGCCCATACGTCAGCGCTGCTGCTTGTGCCGGCCCAGTGAACAATTCCACAGCGCAGACCTGCCTTACGGCATGTTTGCGACAGCGCTTATCCAGCTCAAGACCACTGTGCCAGCAATCCTGCACTGCCCGTCGCGCTGATGCTACGTCATAGCGTTGGCGCGACGGCCCTAGCATTGACGTGGGAGCACCCATCGGCACTCCCGCATCGGCGCTAGAGCAGCAGGACCGGCGCTGCAGGCAGCGCTGACCCTGCTGCGCCCACGCTGAGCCTTTCTTGCACCAACCAAAGCCGATTGGTGCAAGGGAGGCTCTGCGCGGAAGCGGCGCGGGGATTGGGGGGGGGAGGGAGGGGGGGGTGGGACTTGGGCAGGCTTGGGAGGTGGCTGTACAGCCACATTCTAAGCCCATCAGTGAGGCCATGTGGCCCTGATTCGGGCCACGCAGTCTCCTTGAATCTGTGCCCATTCTTTAGAGGGCCCAGATTCAAGGAGCACATAGGGGAGGTTGGAACCTCTGCTACATTAAGGGAGCGAATGCTCCCTTGCCATGGGGGGGGGGGCTCCAGCCTCTCTGAAGCAGCGCTGGATATGGCTTTGGCCCATCAGCCTGCGCTGCTTAGGATTGCGCCCTGAGTGACATCTGAGCTATGTTGGTGCAGCATTTTCCTGGTGTTGAATCAGCACTTGTGATAACATGGCAGGTGGGCTTCTACACAGGTAGTGCTGTCAGTATGCCAGTGGGCATGGAATTATGCGGGTGTATCTTGAATATTAGATTGGGCTGCCAGTCTGGGGCAACTACCGTAAGGGGCTACAGTACTCATTCTGTCCATACAGGGGGTGCTCAGTGCAGCAGAGAGCTGGCTGGAAGCTGTTGGGATGATGCAGGGAGATTTTGGCTTGAGACCTCTTGCACCTTCCAGATAGCAAATGTATCTAGAAAGTTGGTTCCATAAACACCAGCTGTGCCAGTGTCTTTGTTTGTGACAATTATGGGGACCACACTAACAACTACTTGGCTTCAGCTTCCATTGGCTTGCTCACATCCTGTATCAGACCACGAGTGGACACCAGATGAGTTCACTGTGGGAGCGCATTCATGCCTGGATAAAAATACTTAATTGTAGCAGTACCACATCCTCTGCAATTCCCAGAAAGCCTACGCTGTGCAAGAAGCAAATATAGATATTCTTGTGCTTACTACAAGACAAGGGTTTTATATATTCATGCATATACCATAAGGCAGTAGCACCAACTCCGTGGGTGCTGGTATGCTGTCAGCACCCACAATAATTTCTAATGGGTGCTCCACACCCCCAATATTCAGCACTCCCAAACAGAGCAGCAACTCCACGTCTGCTAGTACCTGCTGGGCCTGTTCGCACAGCACCCCCATGTCTGTGCTACCCTTGGTGCTACCAGGGCTGGCTTTAGGCCAATCAGCATTGAGCCCCGCTCTTAAGGGGGCAATGCGCTAGTGGGCCCTACTGCTAATGCTTCTGGCTGACTGTTTTTGCACTTAGAGTGCATTCTTTCCCCAGCTGTCTTTTCCCCTTTAAGTATGAGCCATGCTTGGCAATTGCACTGAAATGGGCTTCTTCTCTTGCTTTGCTTATAAAGTGTCCGCTGGAGATTCCTTTGCTTTGTATTGCTACTGCTGCTTGGGTGAATGTTTGCACAATCCGGGAAGGTTCCCTGCCCCCTCCCCTCTGTTGGTTCTGAGATCTCTATTCTCCATGTTAATGCTGCCACTGGTGTGAGTTTGAGCCTTCCCGTAGTTGGTTCCTAGATCCTTAATTTAGTGCTGCTTGATGTTTAAGTTGCTGCTGCAATAGAATGTTTATGTTGCTCCAGGAAGTTTTCCTCTCCTCCCCTTCTGAGATCCCTGTTCCATGTAAAGTTATCACTGCTAGTGTGAGGTTTGAATCTGCTTTAATCCAAAAACGCTTCTCAGCTTCTTTCGCCAAATTCAACCTTGGAGCTCCAAAGCCCAGGTCTACCTGCTGTACTTATAATGGGTAGACCTGGGCTCCCGTCAGGACTTGATCATTTTTGGAATCTCGGGGGTAGGTAGACTTGGGCTCTCGGCGGGGTTTGTTTGTTTTTCGAGCCCTGGGGGTGGGTAGACCGGGGCTCCCTGCAGAATACGTTGGTTTTTGGACTGGCTTTGGAATCGTTTGAAAAGAGATCCCCCCCCCCAACTTTCCCTCCATTTTTTTAGAGTGGTTTGGACTGTCGATCTTTCACTCCATTTTTTGAATGTGCTTACTGCTGTGTGGTGTGGCTACGTGGCTATGTCAGGGATGTTGTTACATCAGGGGGTGTGGCTACGTGGCTATGCCAGGGGGTGTGGCTATGTGGCTACATCAGGGGGTGTGGCTACTCAGCACCCCCAATGTTGAGATCAAGTCGGCGCCCCTGCCATAAAGTGTACAGTAATAGCAACATTTCTGTTTATGTGGCACACCAGATGTCTGAGTAAACAACTGTTCATGTCCCTGCAGCCGTTACAGGCTGTGAAACGGGTCACGTTACTTGATATGACCCTGGGGGCGCTACACATCACTGTTGCCATTCGACCCAATGGGATAGAATTCAACGAATTCAACAAGAACTCATATTGTTGTCACTTCGGCGCACGGTAGTTCTGAAGAAATTTGCCTAGATTTATTTTTGCCGGAAAGCCCTTTTTGTTCACAATGGTTTTTAAATAGTTCAGACGAGCCATACAAACTGACTGGGGGGCATAAGCTGATTTAAGGATTTTAAATTTAAAACAGGTTGCTAATCCCCAGTGGCTTGTGAAAATTGAATGTATCCAATACAATTTTTTAAGTCTGAAGGCATTTAGGTTATTTTCTCTCCTTGGGAAAGCTACAGTAGGTTTATGTGGGAAGGGAAAGCACGTATCAAAGGCCAAAGTTTAGTCTGAGGCCTAGTGGCACTACTTCAGGGCAGGAAGTCATAATTTTGGGTATTTCATCATATCTGTGATGTGATGTGTCAACCCTGCTTATTTTCTTGTGTACAGATGCATACCCAAGAAGTATGTCAGAAGCAGCTGAAGTTTAGTTTGAACATCCTGTTTCTCTTGATAACCTGTGCCAAGGAGGCTATTAAGGGCCCAATCCTATTCAACTTTCTGGTGCGGATGCAGCTGCAATGTAGCCCCAAGGTAAGTGAACAAATGTTCCCTTACCTCGAGGATGCCTCCACGACTGCCCCTGGCCACAGAATTCAGCACACACCCCATTGGGGCGGCTACACCAGGAGTGGAAAATTGGATAGGATTTGCCCTAAGTCAGGAGAAGCTCTTCTTCATCTCAGTTTTAGACCATGTGTGGTTATCTCTCAGGAGCTTCTGTACTTCTCACTGTTGTGAGCTCACTGGTTCACCATACAATGAGGAGCAGGTTATGTATAGCAACACCCTACCCAACCCTGTCCCTCCTGTCACAGAGTCAAAGCACAATCCTAACCTGGAGTTAGGCAGGCAAAGTTAGGCACAGTTAGGCCAGCAAAGTTTGGCCAGCACAGGGCCAACGTAATGTGCTTTTGGACCACTTTTGGAGTCAGGGAGGATGGCGGACATCTGTGTGCTGGGCTCTCTGACACAGAGAGTGGTCCAAACGTTCTTGACGGTGGCTCTTGGGCCAGCCAAACCTTTCTCCAGGTTAGGATTGCTAACCTAACCTAACCAGGTTAGGATTTCTCCAGGTTAGGATTGCAATCCAGATTAGGATTGCAGGTTAGGATCTTCTCACTTGGAAGACAGAACGGTTGAACTGCTCTTCATCACGTAGATCAGGGATCTCCAAACTACTGCCCAAGGGCCACATGCAACCTGCCTCAAGATTTTATCCATTTATTTATTTATTTATTTATTTATTTATTATTAGATTTGTACCCCGCCTTATTGTGCCCGAAGGCAATTTATATATTGTCAGAGCATTTGCTGATGTTTGGTATGTCTCAGTTGAAGCATGGCATTGTTTCTTTGCAATTGTCACATTTCTCCTTTGTTCTGAATCATATCATGCTGACTAAAAAAAAAAAAAAAAAAGATCCAAGTAAAACTTAGTCATTCATTTAAATTTCATTCATTCATGTATAAAACTGATTTTTTTTTTCCAGCATATGAAAATGTGTATCCAACGCAGGCTAGGAACAGGCATGCAGGCTAAGAGCAGCTCCACGGGGCATGTTCATCTCATTACGCCAAGGTACGTGCCAACTGCCCCAATGGACATGCTTGTATCTGCACCAGCTGTTTAGCAGGCACAAGTCCAAGCACGCCATGCGGCCAGAATCAGGGCTATGCGGGACAGGGAAGGGGCTTTGGATGAAGCCTAACAGCTGCATCTGGGTCCAAACACGCTTTATGGTGGCCTTGTGCTGGCCAAACTTTGCTGGCCTAACTGTGTTGGCCTAACTCCGGGTTAGGATTGTGCCCTAAGTTGTGGTCATCCTCTTTTGCTTTTGATCCTCCTGATGTGCCTCACCCACCTTTTTGTGCAGGATAGAGGTGTCACTGCTCCCTTGCTGCTGTTACACCATTTGCCTGCCACTAAATCTGCTTCAAAGCACCACGCATCTGAAAATAAAACGCTGCCATTTCTTCCATCACTTAGCAATTCCTTACCTGCCTCCCAAATGCCATTTAAGAGCCTCCTATAGTTATTGAAATTCATTCAAATGTAATTTGCTCAGTCACCGTTCAGCTGCAGTTCCCGCTTCGCATATTGAACCTCCTGCTACCTATATAATTTGCTATGATGTTTTCTCTGGCTTTCCCTTTTGGTGGCTGGATAACTTTTCCAATCCCATTTAGTTCCCAATAAGGGTTTGGTTATCCTTTTCCTCCTACAACTCAGCCGCATTCACATGCTTATCTCTGCACCGATACTAGTTTAGAAAAATTGCTTTAAAGCCCAAAATGAGAAAAAAAAAACCCTTTTAGTCCCGATATTTTCCTCTATCACTTCTTTGCAGAGGATGACTTCTTACATACCTGGTTCTGCTGAGAAGCACATGATTGGTTTCTCTGACTCTGGTATTAGAGTGAGGCTGTATTGCACAGGGATAAGAATATCAAAGTCTGGCACCCTGACTTCTACTGTGTAACTCAGCAACCTATAGGAGAGTGTGGGCTGGGGGAAAAAAGAACTGGATGCCTATAAAGAATGAGAAGACTGCAGAACAATTTCTTTTGCAGATAATTCCCCTTTTAGCACTGAGTCACATTGCCAGCTATGTCCCTGGTTGTATAAAGCAACTGTATATGTTCTGGTTCCATCCTGGTTGTTTGTCTGGAAGTTGGAACAGATGTACTGTAAGTCGAACCAGCACTAGCCACTTGCACAAATGTACAAGGACCATACCTGTGCAAAGGCGCAAGCATAGCTGCCTGCAAGCCAAGATATCCGTAAGCTGGATGACCATAACTTGGGGGCTACCTGTAGTCTATGGAATGTTGCCAGCTGGAATACTGCAGTTAGTTTCTGACAATCAAGCTGAGACACTGAACTCAAACTAGGCCCTAAGTGGGAAAAAGATCCAACATATACAGGTGGGCGCCAGTATCCACGAATCCTGTATGCACATTTTCAGTTATCCATGGATCAGGGTCCCCCTCACCTTCCTTTAGTCTTACTTTGGGTCAGTAAAAAACCTTCTTGCTTGGGTGAGGAGAACCCTATGCTTAGGTTCTTTCTTTTCTGCAGTTTCCGGTATCCACAGGGGGCCCAGGAACCTATCCCCCCCCCACAGATACTGGGGAATGCCTATATCTTGCACAAGACCTACGTTAGAAACTTGGGAATTCACCATACACGGGCAGCGCAATCCGATGCTACCCGTCGCGTCGATGCTACATCATAGGGTCGACGCGATGGCTTCAGCGTTGATGCGAGAGTGCTGATTGGCACCCCCGTGTTGGTGCTAGAGTGATGGGACTGGTGCTGCAAGCAGCGCCAGTCCCATTTCGCTCTCGCCGAGCCTCCCTCGTGTCGACTGAAACCGAGATGGCACGGGGATTGGCGGGAGGGGGGAGGTTGGAGGCAGGCTTGGGAGGTGGCCATACAGCCCCAATTCGGGCTGCGCAGTCTCTTTGGATCTGCGCCTGCTGTTTTGCAGGCTCAGATTCGAGTAGCGCATAGGGGAGGCTGGAGCCTACCCTACAGTAAGGGAGCAAAGGTTCCCTTGCTGGCGGGAGGCTACAGCCTCTCATAGGCAGCACTGGATATGGCACTGGCCCATTGGCCTCGCCATTCCAGAGCTGCTTAGGATTGGGCTCTGAGTCAGCCCGTTGCCCGTCTAGCTCAGTATTGTTGTCTACGCTGACCAGTGGTGATACTTGAGGCTTTCAGGCAAGGGTGTTTTTCAACCCTGCCTAATGATGCCTAATTGAACCCTGGAATCTTCTGCATGTCCCCCTCTCACTCTGTCCCTGAGCTACATCCTAATCAATACTGTGCAACAGCATAGATACAAGGCTAGATTGAGGGGAAGTCTCAGGAAAGCAGCAGGCTCTGGCGTCACCATGACAACACTTCCGGCCATGACATCACTTCTGGTGGGTCCCAGACAGATTGTCTTTCTAAAAAGTGGGTCCTGTTGCTAAAATGTTTGAGAACCATTGCCACAGACATTGCCCCAGGTAGAGATCTGGGGTATTTTCACAAGACAATTTTAAGCAGTATCTCCTTGTTAACTGCTAGTTTACAATTGGACAATCCCTTTGGATTTAATCAATAAGGGTGCATGCAATCGGAACTGCCAAAAAAAAGTGTTTCATTTGGAAGGCTTTTTCAACCTATTCACTTATCCCTTCAGAATACACATTTCTATGTACAAAAAGAACAAAACAAATGATGAACCGGTGCTGAAAAGTTCCCAGCTTTTTTCTTTAAATAAAAATAACAAGTTCGAACTCAACAATTGTATGAAATCCCATTTCCTCTCCAGCTTTTTTCAACCCACAGAGAATAGTAGATCCCTTCAATGGTTGGAATCATTAAAAATCCCTTGCCTACCTTGCTTTGTGTTGTGGCTAAGCTCGTACAGCCATGGGACATACTTTAGAAGATGAGTCCAATCCTTTTGAGCAAGATTGAAAAACGGTCGGATTTTGGAAGGACGGCTTCCTCTGCAACCTTGGCAATAAGGGCAGGCAAATAGCAACAAAAATATATTTAGGTTTTTTGAATGGTTTGAAGTTGTGTTCCGTGGTAGCAATGTGTAGCTGCGATGATACACGAAGGAGGCCTTGTGCCAACATGGCTGCAGTTGGGCTTTGTAAGTGGGATAAGCCCGTCCTGCTTTGCTGCCTACTAATATGAACACAGTTGAGCTGGTTTGGTGGGAGCTGAGCAGATGCTACCCAGGGCATTCTGAAAGTGACCGTGCTGTGCCAGCTTGTATGGGTTGTGCAATGGTTAGAGTTTTGGACAAGGTCTGAGAACTGTACAGCTGGACAGAGGCATAGCCAAGGCAGGGCTGGAGGGGTACATTGCCCTGGGTAACAGCCTCCAGAGGGCCTTCTGAGGTTTGGGAGGAGGCTATGGAGTATGGGATTTTTAAGAAATGTATTTGCCTGGGTATCCAGCACAGCTTTGGAGCCTTCTGGAGCCTCCCCAGGGCAAGGGCACGCTTCCCTATGGGTTCCTTGGATCTGCACCTTGGATAGCAAGTGCAGTTTCTTGGGTTCCTTGGATAGCAAGTGCAGAGCTGAGGATGCCACGCCGCCCGAATTGGGGACGCACGGCCTGGGGATGTAGGCTTGGATGCAGCCCAATGGGCACATCCTGTCTCCGCCCCCCTCCTAGACCGCCCCCCTCCTGGGCCGCCCCCCTCCACCCAGTTCTGCTTGCCCAGATCTGCTCTGGCGCCAGCCGAGTTTGGCTGGTGCATGAGTGGCACAGAGCGGGCAGCACCATTGGGCCAACGCTGCTGCTGGCATTGGCCCAATGGCACTAGCGCCGATGCGAGGGTGCTGGTCGGCGCCCTCGCATTGGCGCTAGTGCTGCTGGGCCAACACAAGCACCTAGCATTGGCGCAACGGCCCTCCGAGGATTGTGCCCTCCGTGGTAATGGCTTCTCTATTGCACGTGCATCCACCATTCTTGACGGCATTTGTGCACAATATGAATGTACCGAACCAAACGCTACTAGCCTTGTCCCTGAAAGGAGCTTGGCAAAGCCTTGGAAATGCTCAGTCTCTATAAGCTCTTGAAAGTGGAATCTGTTTGAATTCAGTGTATCGTCCTCAGGACTATCTGCTGCCTGGCTGGGAGCCAGACGTCTGGTGACTGCTCAGTGGGCAGGCATCCTCAAGCTGGCAGAGGGATCTCTGCGCAACTCTGCCAGCACATCTGCCCATTTTTGTGCTCGAGTTCAGGGGAAGAATTATGTTTGAGCACGCTCACATCCCTCCCCCCTGCTTGGGGTAATGCCTAACCTTATTCATTCAAGGACGTGGTGGTGCAGTGGGTTAAACCACTGCTGCTGGGCTTTCCGACCAGAAGGTTGGGAGTTCAAGACTGCGCGACGGAGTGAGTTCCTGTTGCTTGTCCCAGCTCCTGCCGACCTAGCAGTTCAAAAGCACCTAAATGCAAGTAGATAAATAGGGACCACTTTGGTGGGAAGATAACAGCGTTCTGTGCGCTACGGCGTAGAGTCATGCCGGTCACATGACCACGGAAGCTTGTCCTCGGACAAACGCTGGCTCTACAGGCTTTGAAACAGAGATGAGCACCTCCCCCTACAGTCGGTCATGACTAGACCATTCGGTCGTGGGGAAACCTTTACCTTTACCTAACCTCATTCTTTTTTCGGCAGTCCCAAGATTTTTGGAGCTCAGAATTGGATGGAGAGAAGACAAATTGCCTCTGGACAGGGCCCACCTCCCAAGTTTGCAAAGCAAAGAACAGAGACAACGGTGGGATCTGTATTTTTACATTGTCCTCAGTAATTTGTTCCCCCTTCTTCTTTGAACTGAAAGCAATGCATTCTTGATCATCTCTCTGCAGGATCAGTTCATATTCAGCAAATGCCTGCTGGACTTTGGGAATGAAAACGGATGCTGTCAGTTTTGAATCTGGAGCTTTCGGTGACATTGTGCATCTCCCTTGTGAAACCTGGTCAAACAGAAACGTCTGTGCAAGAAAGTAATGTGGCCCGGACTGGTTCTCAGAGGCTGCACAAACAAATAGCAGTGGGAGGCAATTGCAAACAAATTTGAGTGCAGGAGGATCTGTCTGGTGGGTCACGTTGGGTTCAAGTCTGTAATGGGAGAGGAATGTCACCCTGGTGAACTGCTCATGAGAATATTGTTCCACTATCATTTCTCTCTGGAGAATGTGCGTGCAACCTCCTTTTTCTTTTTTTAATTTGAAAGAGCTGCTTGCTGTGCATGGATTAGGTTGCATTAAATAGGAAATGATAGGCATTGTTGAGGCAACTCAGAATGAGAGGTTCCAGCTTGGGAAAAATGAGATGGAACAGCTTATACTCCCCTCTCTCGTGTATAGATGAAACACAAAATTGCCATTTCCAGAAAACAGGCTCTGCCTCACCGAATGACCAGGACTGTATTCACCCATGGCCAGGCCCCTAGGCTTGCAGGTATTTTGGGCCCCATCTGAAACTCTTCCGGAAAAAGGACACCCCCACTAGCCCTTGTTACTGTCCCTTGTTATAGCTCCTCTTCTCACACAGGTCCCTCTGCTCCCCCCATCTTCCCCTGACTCCCAAGCCAGGGGGCAGCTCATGCCATGGGTCCAGCTGGCACTACAGAGAGCCCTGGCCCACCAAGGAGGAAGGAGGGGTGTGTTGCACCACCTGTCTCTGGGAACTGGGTTGGCAGGTGGCTGAGTGCGCAGGCCCTCGCAGGAGCTCCGTGTTGCTGTGGCTTGGGTCCTTGGGGCCAGGGTGGATTGCTCACGGTTGTCCACCATGAGCAACAGGGCCCAACTCAGGCCTTGTGCTCCAATATCAGGGCCAGTTAGGGCACAGGAAACAGTACCAACTTGATGGGCCCTAGTCCCTGTGGGGCCCCTAAATTTCAGCCTAGTCAGCCGAACGGATAATACTGCCCTGCATATGACAGATCATGGAGTCACCCTCCAGATGTCGAGGTGGACAGTGTAAATATTGGCCAGTCTTATCTGGGCCTTGTGTCACTGGAGGGCTCATTCTGGCATCGCAAGACTCTTTGCAGCAGGGTGAAATCCAGGCTGCCACTGCATGCTTCTGAGCCGCTGCTGCAAATGGGAAGAGGCGTGGCATGCACTGGAGCCACTCCCAGAGGCTCTGCTGCTCTTGATGATGTCACTTCCGGCCATGGAATCACTTCCACGTTAGTGAAATCACTTCCGGTGGGTCCCAACATGAGTGCCATTCTAAAAAGTAGGTTCTGGTCTAAAAGATTTGAGAATCACTGACCTAGACAGTTTCTAGCATTTCCTGGTTGCGGTCCTGCATTTCCTATTTGTTATCACTCAGTGGTGTCCCACAAAAGAAGCGTGTCCCACTCTATCTATTGTATCACATATATACATGTCCAATATTTTGCTGATGTATAAATGAGTAAAAACAAATATGGGATAGTACTTAGATAACAATCCATCATTGTCTTTCCAAGTTAGACTTTTCTATGACAAAGATACTTGTAAATCACCTGCTGGGACACTGCACTTATGTAGTCACGTTAATGTTCACTCA
The DNA here is from genome assembly GCA_029204185.1 of Lerista edwardsae. NCBI lineage: Eukaryota > Metazoa > Chordata > Lepidosauria > Squamata > Scincidae > Lerista > Lerista edwardsae. The sequence continues at coordinate 13,867 of JAJKFI010031924.1, forward strand.
TTATGGGATGATTATGTGTTATTCCAGAGACTGGTAATGTAATAATCTAGCAACTGAAAAGACACTGCTGGGATCAAAATACTATATTGCAGAGCAATTGCATAGTAAATCCATTTTGGCAAAATATTTTACTATTTTAGTAACATCAATTTGAAGCCATTAAAATTAATTCCATCTCATCATATAGTGTTGGTTTTTCTTCCACCAGGGTGGCTTAAGAATTCTCTGGAATGAGGGCACTCCACAAAGCAGACAACTTCTCAGCATGCTGTTCAGACTGAGAGGAGCGGTTGTTGCACTGAGCAATCCCTTTACATCAAAATATGCAGATCAGCTTTGAGGAAGGTCTGGTGCAAGCTGTCTCCAAAGAGCGTGTTATTGTTGTCTTCCGAGAAGTTTCTATGAGCTTACAAAAGGAGAAAAGTGCATTTGTTTCTTTGCATTTGTTATGTTTAAGGCAACTGGTACAAAGTAGGTCAGATGCCAAAAATAAAAGCAGAAAGACTGGTAGGAGGAATGCAAAAGACTGCAAAGAAGGGGAAAAAAAAACACCAATGAAGGCCTAGCTGCCAGTCTCTGTTTTGACTTAAGCCCCAAAGTGACTCTGATTGCATCATTTATAACAAGGGCTCCCAATTATCCTTTTCTTCCTTCCTTCCTTCCTTTCATATAGCTATGGCTCAAGGAGAGTGGCGTATGTCTGTGCGCTGGCCTCTCTGACTCCGAGAGTGGTCCGAACATGCTTTATGGTGTCCCTTGTGCTGGCCAAACTTTGCTGGTCTGTGCCAGCCTAACTCCAGGTTAGGATAGTGCTCTAACTTTTGCATTACATGGTTGGAAGAACACCCAGCTGGACCCAAACCACAGTCCTATACTGAAAGAAGATGGAATTCCAAGAAGTGATAGCCTAAAATAGCACTGGCACTAATGGTTTTTCAGTAGGATCCAAAGAAGAGATTAACCAGCATTGGTTTCATTTTTGAATCATTACATTTGCTATTGCATTTCTAAATAGCAAACTTTCTTCCAAAAATTGAGCATTCCCAGAGGCAGAGGTGAGTTGAAAAACAATTGTGGAGATTGTGTTGCTGTCCTTCCCGCAGAGGCAGATCTAAGGGAGGGCAAAGCTCTAAGTTTTGCAAGAAGCCTTACCTTGCAGTGGAAATCACTTCTCTCCTGCACCGTTTTAGCCAATCCTCACAGGCAGTGTTTTCACCCTACCGGTTCGCTGGGCGGAGTTCCGTCCGTTGCGGGGAGGGCTTCCGCATTGATCGGCAGCGTGATCGCTGCCTCCGGTTGCGTTATGGCGAAAGCATGCCCGCTACAGCGGGCGGGCTTCCGCCATTACGCAATGGAATGCAGCGATCACGCTGCCGATCAACGCGGAAGCCCTCCCCGCAACGGACGGAACTCCGCCCAGCGAACCGGTAGGGTGACAACCCTGCTCACAGGGAAAAGCAATATCTTGGCGTTGCTTACTGGCTACAGCAGCAAGGGAGAGGAGGGATTTACATGATAGGGTAAGGCTCCTTGCAAAACTTAGAGCTTTGCCCTCCCTGTAGATCCGCCTCTGAGCATTCCCATAACAATATTTAGGGTTGCATCCAAAGGAACAGTTGACTGGTCTAAGGTGTGATGTTATTTTTCCAGGACTTCAGGATTGGCACGGATTTGTTCAAAGCCAGTTCTTACAGTATTGCCTTGGAAAGAAAAAAAAAATGACTGCAAATGACCAGTAGCTAGGGGTGGGATTTTTCAGTGATCAACACAGAAAGCTAAATAATGAGAATTTCTACTGAAAATGCTACACAAAAATAAATTTAGGTCAAACGCAAAACAACACCGATTTAACACTGCAATAACATGCTTATTTTTGTCAGAGTTTGACACAAATTTAGATCAATTTCACAGAAATAACACCACTTTTGTTTCTTTGTGACACAGTTTTGAGGAATCCACAAATAGTTTTCAGTAAGGCATCAGGAGAGGAGCGGCAGAAACAGGAGGAAGCTTGCTTAAACTATGAACATGCATGTTCTTCATTCAAAGTGCATGCTGGGGTGATGGATTTAATGGATTGTGGAAGTAGTAAGTAGCAGTTTCTTGATGCTCCAAGCAGCAATCAGAGTGCAGCTTGGGAATTTTTGAGCAGGTTATTTCGGGCTGGGGTGTGTGTACCAGTGACTGCTTGCTTTTGTAGGGCCATTCGCCTATATTTATTACACTGCTTGTACAATTTGCAATAAAAATTTGGATCAAAACATGGAACACTGCAATTTGCAATTTTGATCAAGAAATTTTAATCAAAAATATCACCAAAAACCCCACCCCTACCTATAGGTATGTATGAGCTAACAAACAACAAACCTGGATCTCATTGAGCTGCTCCAGTTGCAGATAAAACTTGCAATAGGTAATGGATGGTTAGGAATTAAATCACAATTTCATGAAATCCAAAGGATTGTCACATGCAGGCCTCCACCACTCTGTTCCCATCTGAATACATTGTTACATGGATAGCCACAGTCATTTTATTTGTCTCCCACTATACCAAATAGGGTGTGTGTAAACAGACCTTAAGCAGCCCAATCCAAGAATAAATTTTGGTCTCCCAAAAGTACCCTTAGCATCCTCTAATGTTTTGATGAATTGAGCTAGAAAAAAAAAGTCTTTCGATAATGACCAGCCTTTTCCTATGAGCCTTTTGACGAGTGCAGAAACAAAGGCAGTGGTAGCACATAGATTGCTAAAGTTAAACTGAAGGACACAAAATGCAAATTTTGTCAGGGCCTCTGCAAAACAGATGGTGACAATAAAAAGTCCGGGTCTGTGACTATACATGAAAAGACACAAAGGAAGAGACAAAAAGAGGGGAGCAACAAAGTTGTGGCCATTTACTTGCTTTAGCACATCCAAATTTTGTATGTAGTAGCCTCATTTTGACAGCAATGCCATATTAGAACGTGATTTAGCAGATTGAAAATATGGTCCAACATGCTGTTCCTGGGTGAATTCCACTCCAGTTCTTAATTCATTTCTGGAAAGAAAGTCCTACTGATTTCTTCACTTTAACCAAGTTAGAACAGAAATGCAACCTGAGGTGGATAATTACGGTAGGCATTTAAGGATAGATTTCTTTCTTGACTGACAGCGCAATCCTAGCATGCCCCTTGCGTCGACGCGACATCATCGCGTTAACGCAGGGGCAGAGCGCTGGTGTGCAGGCGCTGAGCAGCACTCTGTGTCGGCACTCCAACTCTGAAGCCAACGCTGCTCACAGCGTCGGCTTCAAAGCGCCGACGGACAGTCTCCCTTGCGCCAAATGAAGATGGTCAGCAAGGGATTCTCTGTCCCATTTTGCTACGGGGATTGGTGGGAGGCAGGAGGCGGGACTGGGGCGGAACCTGGGCTGGCTTGGGAGGTGGCTGTTCGGCCACCTCCTAAGCCCGTCAGCGAGGCTGTGCGGCCCTGATTCGGGCCGGGTGGTCTCCTCGGATCTGTGCCTGCTCTTTAGCGGATGCAGATCCGAGGAACACATAGGGGAGGCTGGAGCCTCCCCTATGGTAAGGGAGCGCTGGCCAGCTGGCCTTGCCATTCCGGTGCTGGGTTGGATTGCGCCCTGAGGCACATCTACAAATGAACCTTTTCCAGCTTTTCTTAGGATTTTAAATGTACAATGTATTGATCAGTTAGACACTTTACATTACATACAATTTTTCTGAGAATATATTTCACTGCTCTTCGGAGCCACGCGAAGCTGTGAGGGGGCAGATGCAGCACCTGCTTGTAGGGCACATCCCTGGCACATCCCCAGGGTGCCAATCTCCCCAGGATCTCCCCAGATAAATTGGTGTAATAGAAGTACACTGAAAGTGAACTGAAGCTGTCATGGAAATGCAGCCCTGGATAGGCTGAGATTAACGTATCCAAATGTACTTTGTAGTAAATTTGTTTTGTACTGTATAATTCATTTTGTCATGGCCCAGGCATCCTGGAAACCGAGACACCAGGGATTTTGTTCCCTGTCCCTTCTTTCCCCGGCTTGACCGCAGGATGTCCCTGGGGTCCGCTCCTACCTGTTCCCTTGGGTGCTGCCATCTTGATTCTCGCAAAATATAGTGAGAGCCAAGATGGTGGCCCAGCTGAGCCAGGAAGAAGAGGCTGTGGGAGCACTGTGACCCAGGCAAGCTTGGGAACCACTGGTTTAAGCCTTTTCTGTTGAAATCAGGAAGTGCTTAACCTCAGTCAGAATGTGCCTTTTCCTAGAAAAACTCTCAAACTAGCCCTGTCACACATCCTTATGGCACTACTTTCAAGAAGAACCATCAAGTTCCTGTGATATTCCATCCCTGTATAAATCATTGCAGCAGCATGAGATGGAAAAATGCTGATGAGATAATCTAGTCCAAGCTGCAGAACTCTTAGAGGAAATAGAAAGAGGAGAGTACAGCTCGTCAGTTCTCCATGTCCCTTCTGGCAGTTTCCAAAAGTTGCACTAATAGACTCTGAAGGGAGCCTCACCCAGACGTTCTCTGCTTGAGGGAGGTTACCCTTGATGTGGGTATTTTGAGGATAAAGGAGAGATAAAATAAAATAAAATAAATTGACTCCACGAAGAGGACACACCTCAACTTCTGGAGAGATGTGGAAAGTGTGGCTAATTAGATGGGAGAACGACCACTTTCGCTTAATGGCAAAAGACAAATGAACATGAAGTTAGCAGAAGAAGGTAGCTGAAACAGGCCTTCAGTTCTACATCTGTGTTTGCATGGGATGCAAAAAAAAAATCTTCATTGTTTGGCCTTCCAACACACGAGGAGACTGAAAAGTTGGAAAGTTGGAACAGGGTGAGAGACTGAGCTCAGATGTGGCGTGTAGATGCAATCTGATGTGAATAAGTGCCAAGGGTAAGGATACTTGACAGTAATTTCGATGCATTGCCAATGTAAATATAATGGGGCTTGAGCTCTTTTGACTCTGTTGTCAAAAAAATAGCAAGATACACATACAAACCCTTCAGAGTTTAATGAAAAGGACAAAACGTCCCTTAAAGACCTTCCAGCTAAAAATAGCCAAGTTTGAAACCAAACGATATTTTTCTTCGTTCTCCTCTGTAATCCATTTTTTTTCCCCACTGACATTCCTTTCAACCGCTAGAAGTCGAGCCAGGTCACATGATGACGAAAATCGAGACTAGATGATTTCTGAAGGCTTAAATAAAACCGCAAAACTGAAGGCAGAACCAGGGCTGCTTCCAGACAAAATGTTTAATGTGAATTTGCAACTGCCTGTACGTTTATTGTGCCAGTGCAACTGGATGATGTCATTTGGAGAACATGTCTTCAGTTGTGTTTTCTCAGTGTTTTTCCTATGTGATTTTTTTTTTTACCTCAGAAAGTCTTACTTTTTGGTAAGGAACAGATGAACCACACAGTCACTCCTGGTTTGGTATGGACTTTAGGTGACAAGGTTTGTACATCTACAGTGAAATTTCCTGTGGATACATTTTCTCTGTGGGAGATATTGTCCATTCAACTGCTGTTCAGCACCTGAGCACATTTTTCTCCTTCCTGTTAGCCCTTTCCTGTTGTATAGGCTTTAATCATTTTCTGGTGGCCTTGTTGCTGTTATTCAACCTAGCCAGTGGTTCCCAAAGTCCTATGTGGATTTTGGGAACCCTGTAACTGTTTGCATTGGGCAGGAAGGCAGAGGCGGATCTACAGGGAGGGCAAATCTCTAAGTGTTGCAAGGAGCCTTACCCTGCCATGTAAATCCCTCCTCTCCCTTGCTGCTGTAGCCAGTAAGCAACACCAAGTTGTTGCTTTTCCCTGTGAGGATTGGCTAAAACGGTGCAGGAGAGGAGTGATTTCCACTGCAAGGTAAGGCTTCTTGCAAAACTTAGAGCTTTGCCCTCCCTTAGATTTGCCTCTGCGGGAAGGACAGCAACACAATCTCCACAATTGTTTTTCAACTCACCGGGGGGGGGGTCGCCCATGAGAAGGGGTTTTTCAACTCACCTGGGGGTCGCTATGGCTCTCTAGGGAGTCTGGGGAACCTGTGACCCCCTCTTCAGGCCTCCAGGCAGCTTCAAACTGCTGTGAAAAATTAAAAATCCCTCTTCCTGTGTCGAGCTGAAAATTGAAAGTGTTTTTTTAAACATTTGCAAGCCTTCAGGGGGGCTGCAGAAGGGGGGCACAGGCTCCCCAGACGTTATGGAGAACCACAGTGCCCCCAGGGAAATTTAAGCATAAGTTTAAGTGACTTCTTATGACCCCCAGGTAAGCAACCCCTTCCTTGCCCAGCAGTAGCACGATTGTGAAGATTGTGTTGCTGCTTATTTCTGGACCATTCCCCTTAAAGGGGAATTGCCCTTTTCCGGTTCCCCTGGTAGATTGCATATCACCAGTTTGGGAACCACTGATCTTGATGTATTCTCATTTAAATGGCATAAAAATTATACTTCAGCATGGCAAAAAAGAGTGCCCTCCCTCCCCGCGAAAAAGGAGAAAAAAACCCACCCACTAGCAGCTGTTATATTCACTAGTGTGAATGAAATAAAGCAAATTTGGAATGCAGAAAATCCAGTGTAACCTCCCTCCCAAGTGTGTGGAAGACCCACTGCAATTACAGATGTGTCATGGCACAGAAAAAAAAAAAAGGATTCAACATCCAAACAAACCCCTAGTCTGGAAGCATCATAGGATGGGAAAAGAAGAATCCACATTGTGAGTTTGGTGCGAGTTCAGTGTGAGTTGGCAAACAGCTCCGAAACCATCTGTTTTGAGAAAGGCAAAAACGCGGTTCAGTGCAGTCCTCCTCCTTTTCTTTGTTGCAAGTGTTTGCCAAGGTTCCATTATGAAAAAAGCACAGTCGCAGGCATCTGGAGCCCTGCTTTGCTAGTAAACAAAATATGCTGCTCACTTTGGAACACGGAAGGGGCACAGAAATGACTGCATGCAGTATGGAAGTCTGAATGAAGGGCCTTTTCCTTTAAACCTACTCGGTTTAAAGACAGACTCTTAAGGTGCAATTCTAACCTGGAGTTAGGCCGGCACAGTTAGGCCAGCAAAGTTTGGCAGGCACAAGGGACACTGAAAGATATGTTTGGACCACTTTCAGAGTCAGGCCAGCACACAGACATGTGCCATCCTTCCTAACTCCAAGAGTGATCCAAATATACTTTTCGGCGGCCCTTGTGCTGGCCTAACTGTGCCGGCCTAACTCCAGGTTAGGATTGTGCTCATAAGAAAGTAATAAGATCATTTCAGAGGTAAGACCTCCAGTCTAGTATCAGGAAATGTGACAATGGTGCAGAAGTGAAAACATACCTGTTGGGGAGAAATTCTAATCCTTCTTTTCCAGAGCTTCATCGTTCAGCCACAGGCTATCAAAAACAGCCCTTGAAAAAGAAACCAATATTTAAGTAAAACCTTTTCTAGGAACACCCTCCTCCCAATTTGCTAAAAGTGTAATTTAGTTTTCATAAGTTTGCTTGCCTTTCATTATTTTTCTGTGTTTTTAGATGCTTTTTGGAAAAAGAAGAAAATCTGCATTGAGGCGATACATGCATATATTTAGTTTTGAATTCTGAACGGGAATGTATTTGCAATATTTTTCACCCTGTACATGCAGTGTGAGTAGCAGCACCAAAATCAGAAATTAGATTTTAAATGCCTTTTTGGTAACTGTGCATAAATGATATTGCCTCTGTTAACTAGGCAAAGAAACATCTTCATAAGTGGTGATTTTCTTGTATCTAAAACGGGGAGAATGACACTCATTATTCAGTCCAACAAAATGCCCTTCCAGTGATTGTTCGTTTGTATCTTTCATGTGTCTTTGTGTCCCTTGGAAGCACAAGGGTATTTTCTCATTCCTTGTTCTCATTTGTTTTGCTATACAAACTATTTTTGGTGCAATCCAGAGCAAGTTCCATTGGGTTCAGCAGTACTCCCAGGAAACTGTGAATAGGCTTGCAGCCTTTGTGAACTTTTTGTGTTAAATGGCAGTGTTTAAAATTCTTAATAACAGCCACAGTAGCAACAACAATATAATAAATACTTGGCCAATATTGGCATTGACAAGATAACAGTTGAACATCTGCTACGAGCCTCACTACTGGGAACATCTAACATTATATAGTAATATTTCACCAGTTCTTAAACTCTTGAGGACCCCTCCCTCCACCCAAAAAAACCCCAGCCCAAACATCTGGTGGGCTGGAATACCACTGATAGTAATAATATTGGTCATTTCCAACAAATAGAAGATGTCTAGAGGACTTCCTCAGGCCTCAGAATGCCTTATAAGGGCATAAAAATGGCACTTCCAGGGCAAGTCAAGTTTTTTTGCCCCAAACAGACAGGGAAAAGGTACATGGCAGCATGTGGCATCCATGCCCTCTGGGCATGACTGGAGGACAGCTCTGGTCATGTTTGAAGAGTCTGGGGTGGGCCAAAATCCATAGGTTCAGGATCCATGGATTCTGGAATCCATAGGTCCCGAATCAAAAGATATTGCAGGCCCACCTGTATTCCCTCTTTATGAGGCCAAAGGTGGCATATATGGTATTCCTGTGCCTAGCTGAGTATCAGATCTCGAGATACTTGGCATCAGGAAGGTGCAATCAAACCACGATCTAGGAGGGCTGCTATTGTAAAGTGTTGGTAATTGACCTAGACCTTAACCTCAGTCCCTATTTGGCCCTAAAGTTAGCGGGGGCCAGTCACTCTCAACCTATTATTCAAATCAAATCAGAGACCTTTGATGGTATTAAAAAATACAAATATAAATCAAAGATTACACTACAATAAAATAACAGTTGCTATCACACATCTACACAACTCACCCAAACCATAAGGGAGAAACTCATAAACCAGAGCAGAATCTCAAGCTGGAACCTGTGGTATCTGGATTTAATGCAGATAATTTACGGCGCCTTTGTATGATGAAATTAATATATTTGGCTACCTTCTTGGTCAAGTCCATATCCGTTCCTCTCAGCAAATAGCAAGTTTTGTCCATGTCCGACCAGGCCGGATGAATGGTAAGCAGGATTGGATTTAACAGAAGTGAACGAATATCCTGATGCCAAGCGCACTGAAACAATATATATTGGAGCGATTCAGTAACACCTGTGTTACATACACAAGCTCTCTCCTCACCTGTTGATCTGCTGAACCTAGTAGACAAAACGGGGAAGGCATATTTATTATTCAACTGTGAGCATAAAATGAGAGACCCCCCCCACACACACACACACACTCACTGTCCTTAATGTTAGGGACAACATATAAATATATATTTATATAAATATAAATATAAATATATTGTTGGACTATATCTAATAGACTATTAGAGCTCTCGGGAAAGGGAGGTATGGAGGTTTCTGCTAGCTCAATATATTGGCTATGCCCTAGTTCTTCTTTCCACATGATTTCACATATTTAAATTGTTCAACGGTAATCTAACTTTCCCCCACATTTCATCTTATTATGCAGCAACACGACATATAGGAAATAGGTTGAGAGCTTAATTTTTTTAAAAAAAGAAAACAGCAGCAGCAATCTTAAGTTGCTGCTATCATTTTGAAAAGGCATTCAGCGACCAGTCAGAAGTCTGAATGCAATTAAGAAAAGGTCAAAAATGTCAGGCTTGGAATTTGAAGGCCAAGGATAGCAAGCAGTGAGTCAGAGGTGGGGCAACATTAGGATGTGAGAGCCGACATGGGAAGTGAAGATGCGTGTTCAGGAAACAGCAAAGAAAACTGGACAAAACTGCATAAACCTCTGTATAGATAAATGATGGTGAACGTTTTTGGTTTGCTGGGTCAAAAATGCCTAATTTGACTCTGTTGATGTGTGACTCCCAGAGGTGTCATTCAGGCGGAACGGCCTGGTACTCCGTTCCACTAGTTCCATGGAGGTCCCGGGCCGTGCCGCTGCCTCGGAGGACAGGCGAGCTGCTGCTGGGCCCGCTCTCCCTCCCTTGCATCCGGAATCGCTCTAAAATGGAGCGATTCCGGCGCAGTGAGGCTTGGGGGGGGCGTGGCAGCCCTCCGCCATAGGGGCGGAGGGCTGTCAATCATCCGAGCATTCCGGTAGTTGGCGCGCTCGGATGACATCACTGGTCACTCCCCACCCCCAACAAAAGAGATTTATGTATTGATTTATTTTAAAAATACAGTTCAATCACGTGTGGGGCTATCCATTATATAAAGAAATATCAAATCATTACAAAAAAAAATCCAATCATTATAAAAACAAACTCAGTTGTTGTTGGGTGTTGATGAATGCTGGCGGGTCATCCAAACCAACATGGCGTGTCACCTTTGACACTAGTGTCATAGATTCACCATCACTAGTATAGACAGACAAGGCTGGACTCAGGAGTATAGGAAGGTAAGAAGGAGGTAAGGTGACAACTGGAAGGGAACACAAAGATGAGAGTAGGAGGATATGGAGGTTATGCTCTCCTCTGTCCCATTGTCAGAGTCAGGATCATAAAGGCCTAAAAAAATTGCCAATGTGTATGACACGAATCCAAAACTCACTCCCTGAAGAGTGGATCATATAACAATACTGTGAGCGTTACTGTCATGCCACATCAGAAGAGGGAGGCATCAATTCTTTTCTTCCGTTGTGTCTTTTTGACAATGGCTAATAACAGATTATTCAGATGTCACTACAAAAAAAGATAGCATCGCTGATAGGAAATAAATTGCCCATAAGGGAAAGGTCTTGCTAAGACTCTCTGATAGTTCTTGCCATATGCCCTTGAAGCTGACAATTGATAACCCCTGTTTTTAAACGAATGTTTGGGGAAGGTTCTTGTGATATAGATACAAACGCTTCATTCTTTCATGATCCTGGCATTTAAGCTGTATGTTCAACAGATTTATCAAAATGCCAAAACTGATTCCTTTCTGTTAACCAGATTTGCATTTTTTTTCTCTTCCATGTACAATTGGGACAGTTATGTTGGGGGAAGTTGGGGGATTCTGAGAAGCTACTGTTCTCCTGCTCTGGGCTGTGTATACAGAGGTGTAACAAGGGTGCACCTGAGGGGCACCTTCCCCAGGCACTATGCGCAATTCAGCCATGACAGACCTTCAAGCGCTGCATTCAGAGATCTGTTGTGGCTTGGCAGAAGACAAAAGTCAGCTGGGAAACTCAGTTTCTACTGAGCTGCAGCATACCCCAGCACTCGAAGGTCTTCTGCAGTAAGGCAGAAAACAAAAGTCATCTGGGAAGCTGCTGTAGACAGAGGCGGATCTACAGGGAGGGCAAAGCTCTAAGTTTTGCAAGAAGCCTTACCCTGTCATGTAAATCCCTCCTCTCCCTTGCTCCTGTAGCCAGTAAGCAACGCCAGGATGTTGCTGTTCCCTGCGCGGATTGGCTAAAACGGTGCAGGAGAGGAGTGATTTCCACTGCAAAACTTATATTAGAGCTTTGCCCTCCCTTAGATCTGCCTCTGGCTGTAGAGGGAATGGGGGAAGCAGCCACATTGTGAAGCTGCCGCTTCCCTCCTCCAAACTAAGAAGTGATGCCAAAGCATCATGTGACGTCTCGATGTCGCATGACGCCGCAATGTCGCATGCCCAGGATACGCTTCTGCATATGTATAATGAGCGCCTCAGTTCCATTAGGTCAGTGGTTCCCAAACGTTTTACCACCAGGATCCACTTAGCTCATAGCTAAACGATCTATGCTAACAGGAAAGTGGGTTGGCGGGCTGAAAAGAACGTGATGCTAAGCTCTGTGCACTCTGTGATAAGGGCCATGTTCTTTTCAGCCCTCCAATCCACTTCCCTATTAGTACTTCCTGATTCCTGTTAAAATGTGTACAGACAGCACAGAGACATGGGAGACACCAACAGGAGGGCTGCAATTAGAGGCTGGTAAGTCCTATGTGCAATGGGGGGATTTGTGAACTGCTTTTTGGAGGGTTCACTTTTATCTGTGGTTTTGGGTATCTGCAGGGGGAGTGAGAACGTATTCCCCATGGATACTCAGGGATGACTATATTAATCACAATCTCAGGTGGTCAAATGCCTATCCAAACAGGAGCGAAACACAACTACCTGGCATGAAGGTACCATGTTTCCATTAAGGTATCTAGCTTGGGCTGGGAGAAAGGTAGAAATATATTAAACAAACACACAGACATAAACAAATGTGTATCAAAGCCTATACCTGACTCAATGGGATTATATTTTTCCTTTCCCGTGACCTTCTACTACTGCTACTGCTACTGCTACTGCTACTGCTACTGCTACTGCTACTACTCCATAACAGCATTTCAAGGCTCCTATTCCAAGCTGGCTGGAACTCCTTTAAGGGCAATTACAAACTAATTGCCCAATCCTATCCCCACCAGATCATACAATGGTGCCAGGTTGCACTGCACGCTCTGTTGGGGGGAGGCTTGGGAAAAAGGGGATAAGATCTGTGCTATTGAGCTCTACTCCTCCCTCCTCCTCCCCACTCCTTGCCCTCCTCCAGTCCTCCCTGAAATTCCTCCTTCCTTCCCCTCCCCACCCATGGCTCACATCTGCCACCAACTTACCGGCACCCACAGGGGTCCCTGGAGCTGCTGCGCTGTGTACTGCGGTGCTGCTCATCTGCGTCAATGGCCCAGAAGCGCATCACAGAGGCTCAGCTTTTGCACCACTAGAAAGTGCTGAGCACTGCTGGAACACAAGTTCTGGCAGTACAGTGGAACTATAGGATTGAATTCATGGAGTTGTTGTGGCCCTAAATTGATAGGATGGCTAGCAATTTGGAAGTGAAACAGGGCCAGTGAAAAATAAATATGTGGTTTCTATGCATTTGGGGGGACTCCTTAAACACACAGAACTGCATACATTTGTAAAGCAAAAGAGAAGTGTTAAACCCAAATTAAAAACAGGCTTGTGAACTTCCTGGACCTATGAAATATTGAGGACATCAAAATAAGAAAACACTAGGGTATCTGATCTCATTGTCTGGGGAGAAAACCACCCTTCTTTAGGCTGCAATCCAATACACACTTTCCTGAAAGTAAGTCCCACTGAACACAATGGAATTTACTTCTAAGTAGACTTGTGTAGACTTGCACTGCTGCAGAGTGGAAAGGGGAGAAAGCAATGGACAGATAATATTGTAGTAACACTGTCATTGCATATCAGCTCTTTTTAAAACATTTCTTCTGTTGTAGGAATTCATTTTAAGATCATGAAACATTTTAAAAGTTGCCCTGAAAATGCCAATACTGGGAGACAGATGTAAACAAGGAAAAAACCAGTCCTTTTTTGGGGGGGGGGAGGGGTCAATGCATAGGAATGTATTAGGTACGTATTTAGCATCCCCCTCTAGGATACTGATGAAGGAGGACTGGTGCTATTGATGTGTCCCCTTCTCTGCCCAGCCAATTTGATGGACTCCTAAGCCAGTGATGTCATTCAGGGGGAACGGACCAGAATGGGCATTCTGGATCCTAACGGGCTCCGTGGCTGGTTCCGGGTTCCCGACAAGTGCCAATCAAAAGTGAGTTCCTGTTCCTAAATAATTTGAATGACACCACTGTCCGAAGTACTCCTAATCACTTACACTAGATCCAGGGTCAGTTTCATGTCACAGTTGCTGCCGATATGCTCACTGAACAGAGTAGGGGCGATGGTCCATCCCAAAAAGTCACGTAGGCCCCAATGTACTGTATTCATTAAAATATGAAAAAGAGGAGTCCCATGAAGAACGGCTTGTGAATCTCGCCTCTTTTGATGTCAAGTGTGTCTGTTGAGAACACTCCAAGAGGCAGGAGAAGGAAAACAAAGTTGGCACCCCTTCTCTGTTACCCTTGAGCACCAAAGAGCCCCCAACTTGTAGTTCCTGAGCATGAATGGATGATAAATTCTCGGCAACGTTGCATTGTTGCTAGAGGTCAAAATATATTTCCCGTGATTAATGATGGAAGTATGCATATTGGTTCTTTATTGTCCACACATTACTGGGGTCACTACATAATTTAAATACCAGTAGAGACCAAAGAAGACTTTCAGCAAAGCATACATTAAGTCCTCTCGCTTAATTTTAACCTAGAGTCTCAACCTGCTTACAGGGATGTCTGTTTTCTTTATTCACACCTGCACACATATCACACTTCCCACTTTAAAAGGGACTGAACTTTACATTTCAGATGGAAAATCTCCTCCATATGGAGAACTTGATCTTTCTTCCACCACTGTGAAGCTGAGCTAAAGGCTTTCGGTTTTGCCTTTTTGTTGGTAACGTAACTTTGATGCAAAGTTTTCTTTCGAGATTCAGCAAAAGGGAACATCACAATTGCCCTCTGGTGCATTGTTTCTCTCTTTTATAGCACAAGTGGTTCATTAAAGATTTAAATAAAGTGGTCTCAAGGCTGTCTGTACTAAGAAAATGCCAGCTGTGCAATTTTTTTCTGATATTTTAATTAAATAAAAGCGGGGAAGCAATCAATTCCTTAATAAAGTTGGCAAAAGCTGTCACTTCTGAATTGAGAGCTTTTCACCCAAATTTATCTCAGTTTAACATTACATGCTTTGATAAAATGAATTAAATCCATTTTTTAAAAGCCACTTTCTGGCTTTATGGTTTGTAAGTGATACATGCAATTTACTAACAATGCCCTGCAGTGATTTTTTTTTAAATGATGAAACAAACTGCACTGTTAAAACCATTATGTCGTATTAAAACCAGTGTATGTTTTCTCTTTTGCACGACCACGTGGGACTATATTATACTAAAGAGTTCTCTTAAGTGTGATAATGTGGGTATTATACATTGCTGTGTTACATGAACCAAGATCTATCAGTGCCCATTATCTTTCCTATATCAGTGCTATTGTTGTGATCATCATAATCATGATTATCATTATAATCATCTTCACCAAGCACATTTATATTGATTCAGGGCACAATCCTAACCTGGAGTTAGGCCAGCACAGGAAGGCCAGCAAAGCTTGGTTGGCACAAATGACACCATAAACTGTGTTTGGATCACTTTCGGAGTGAGAGAGCCCAGCACACGGACGTGCGCCATCCTCCCTGACTCTGAGAGTGGTCCAAACGCACTTTACGGTGGCCCTTGTGTTGGCCAAACTTGGCTGGCCTAACTGTACCGGCCTAACTCCAGGTTAGGATTGCGCTCTTAACAATTTTAGCTAGCAGTTGTGTTTCAATATTAAATATAGTCTGGGTATGAACCTGTCAGTGAGTCCTTACGAAAATGAGGCCTAAGTACAAATTAGTGCATTGCATCATGGATGTGGATATTTGCATGTCTGGACATTTCCTTTAAGTGCTGGTTGACATAATTGAAAACCTAGCCTAAACTTCTCCCCCACCTCTCTCTCTCTCTCTCTCTCTCTCTCTCTCTCTCTCTCTCTCTCTCTCTCTCTCTGTATGTATGTATGTATGTATGTATGTATGTATGTATGTATGTATGTATGTATGTATGTATGTATGTATGCATGTGTCTGAGTGCATGTGAGGGGGAGGCTTCTCCTTCCAAACCTGGCAAATTTACACTGACACATTTTTATGATGTATTTGTTGCTGCCATGCTTGAACAATGCAGACGACGAGAAAGAAGTTATCCTGAAACGGGATTGTAGATAGTGCGTTCAATGTCCTTTAAACCCTTTAAAACAGAATCCTTTTGTCAAATCGTGTGAGCAATGTCTCTTTAACATTCTAAACCTGCTACGGCTGCTGGAGCAGTTTATCGTGAAAGAATAGAAAAGAGCCTCTGGCATATCAGGAAAGAAAAGGGGGGGAAAGAGAAAGAGGGGGAAAAAAAACCCCAAGGCTCACAGACAGTGCATTGTGCAACCAGGGCTTAAAGAGACTGCCGTTAGGTATATTTCATAATATGAAAAGACAGCCTGATTTTGGCCCCTTCGCCTAGTGGGATCAGTCCTGTCAGTGCCATTTATTTGCAATCCCCCGTGATTTCTGTATCCCACAACCCTTTTGCATAAAAATGAACCATAAAGGCAGTCAAAACACCTGCTTTACTGACAGGCCCTATTAATGCTTTGATTTATTTCTCAAAGTGAGAGCTGGTCGGCTGTTCCTGGGGCCTCGGGCTGGTGGATAATTCATCAGCATTTGAAGGTCTTCTTTTTTGTGTCCCTGGACTTCAGCTGTGGGTGTCTTTGTACCTGCCTGTAAGTTCGGTTAACCCCAAGAACACCCAACCCAGCTGGAGGCTGGGGGAGTTTTAATCAATATTGGTTCAAGCATCACAGTTCACATTATTAAGTGACAGTAAATTACTAGACTAATTTGAGAGGCCCACAGCGTCCCCGAGGCTGCATTTCTCAGCATTCAGCCTAGAGCTGGAGTCCCTTGGGAAAAGCCTTAGCAGATGGAAAGGAATATTATCATGCCGTACAAATTTACTCTTTCCCATCATTGAAAAACCTGACATTTGACACTGATGTCTTACAATATAGTGAGGGCCCTGTGTCCCAAGTGAGTGAATATTTTTTTATCCCACATACCTATGCACACCCACATGCAGGCATGCGTGCACGTGCGCGCGCACGCTCAGTTTGTTTTCAAGGACTTGCTCTATAATAGTAATCACATGTTCACTCCAGAGTTCAGAGTTCAGGCCCGATCCTATCCAGCTCCCCACATGGTGATGCAGTGGCACCGGCAGCGTTTCCTGCATCCAGTGTGTGTGTGTGTGTGTGTGTGTGTGTGTGTGTGAATGGCTGCTGGAGGACTTCTTGCGGTGAGCCCCAGTACCTGCCACGAGTCAACTCAGCAATTGCATCCACTCATTTGCTGGGGCAAGCCTGCATCCAGGGAGGCAGATCAGGCTCAGGGAAGGGGTTGGAGTTTGGCATTCACCGCTGTTGCTAATCCCACCCCTCTCCCAGGCCCAATCCGCCCTCCTCCCCATCCCCAGCAGCCCAATCCTAACCAAAATCTCAGCACTGATGCAGCTGCAATGCAGCTGCAAGGTAAGGGAATAAATATTCCCGTATCTTGAGGATGCGTCCATGGTTCCCCTCCACCCCCCAGTGCAGGATGCAGCACATTCCCTGTTGGCACAGCTGCATCAGTACTAGAAAGTTAATTAGGACTGGAAAGTTAGTTTTTCTTAGAAAACATTAAAAAGCTTGTTTAAGCTAGGAAATGTGTGTTGTAAATTATATTGCGTGCCACATTGTACAACACAAGACTGTACCGTTGATTCTTAGGAGATATTGAGCATACACAGTACTACACTGACTGCTTAGCACAGTGTATGTAGACAGGAATTCGTTATTACCTTGGCAACAAAATGGTTCCAAATCCATGTTTGCTAAGGGTTGAGGGACATTATTAGAGGCAAATCAGTGTGATAAAGTTAGATGCTTTCTCCCCACAACTTCTTCTGAGAGTCCAGCCGGAGCAACACACACACACACACACACACACACACACACACATCTGAGTCAGTGTCTGAAAAAGCCACATGTGAGCCGAGACCATCATGCAATGCTTTAATTTGCATGGGAGATTAGCATGAGCCCGCTCCCCCAGTTATATAGGCAAATTGGAAGCATTGCATGATGGTCTCTGCTCACATGTGGCTTTTTCAGACACTGACTCAGATTTTGAAAGAGGAGACACAGGCAGTGGTGGGATTCAGGGGGTTCGCCCAGGTTCTATAGAACCGGTTGTTAAATGGCTGGGCCCCGCCCACTCACTTACCTCAGTTGGCTTCGGGGGTTTTTTTGCTCCGGCTATGACATCATAGAACCGGTTGTTAATTTATTTGAATCCCACCACTGGACACAGGGATTTCAAACTGAAATCAGCAAATGTAAAGAACCAACTACAAAAAACAAAAACAAAAACTAAAGCTGAGCTCACCATAACTTTAAAAGTTATGAAGATTATATATCCATGAAGATTATATAGCTGGCTTTCAGGCTACTTTAAAGATGCTATGAATGGGTGGGGGAAGGTCCGGGCTCTGGGTGCTTTCCTGACCTGTGGAGCGCTGGTCTACCTGCGGCTGGTCCCAATGGGTAGATCTGGGCTCCCGTGGGGGGGCGCAGCTGGGGGGTAGTCTGAGGCCAAATTGGCGCCCCTACGGAAATGGCGACCATGGCTCTAGCCACCCCAAGCATCCCCTAGATCTGCCTCTGGTTTGTGGGTCTGTAGTTTATGGAGGCATGGCCCCTTGCACCAGAGTGCTGAATACGTAGTGCCCAGGAGCTTCTGCAGTGGAGGTGTAGCATGAAGGGCAGAGTGAGCAGACAAAACTGGCAGAGCTGGTGGAGGAAGAGAGACAGACCAGGGGCATAGCTAATGAAAATGTAACCCAGTGCAGAGGGCAAAATGTTGTCCTGGAAGTGATATCACAATAGGAAGGGACATCATAGTTATATTTTCATTCTCTCTTTTTTTTTTGTCCATAAAGCTATTACACTCTGGTTTGTTAATTGCATTCTGCATTAAATCACCTTTTCAATTATATATAACATGATGGTATTATTCATGCATGTGGGACATGGTGGCGCTGCGGGTTAAACTGCCGTGCTGTTGGCCGGAAGGTTGGCAGTTTGAGACCACGCAATAGAGTGAGCTCCCGTGGCTTGTCCCAGCTCCTGCCAACCTAGCAGTTCAAAAGCACCTAAAAATGCAAGTAGATAAATAGGTACCACTTCAGTGGGAAGGTAATGGCATTCCATGTGCCTTGGCATATAGTCATGCCGGCCACATGACCACGGAAGCTTGTCCTTGGACAAAACGCCGGCTCTACAGGCTTTGAAACGGAGATGAGCACCGCCCCCTACAGTCAGTCACGACTAGACCATTCAGTCATGGGGAAACCTTTACCTTTTTTATTATTCATGTATACCAAGGTTTTAACCATTTGGGCCACTAATGTCAAGCTCAGCTTGTTGCCCGGTGCAAATGCACTCCCCTGCACTTCTTTAGCTACACCCCTGGGACAGACAATTAGTTGCTAGAGACAGTTGCCAGAGTGACAGAGTTTTTCCGCAATTTTCAGCTGCTGTGCTGTGCTCCAAGCAGAGCCGTAGTGGGGCGGGGCAACAATGTGATATGTCACTGAGCACCCTGTGCCTCCGCCATACCCCCTGAGCACCCTTGCCACACATCTGCATCCAGAATCGCTCCATTTTGGAGCGAAACAGAGGCGGGGCAGATGGGCAGGCCCATTGGCACGCTGCCATTTTAGTCATCTCCTTTGCCTCCCCTACCCCCACAGCAGACTGGTTGTAAACCTCTGGTCGAAGTATAGCAAGATCACTGAGCATGTCTTGTGGAAGCTTTGTTTGCAGCAATTGAGGGTCAATGTAATATAACTACACTCTTGGATGTTACCCCGGAAAAAGGTCCTGTCAAAAGGAGCCACAGAAACGTGGAAAATGATTTGGTTTCGCTTGTCTTTTTGCTTCCATGCAGTTTAATTCAATGTGGCTCGTCCTTTAAAGCACAAGGAAAACAGCGGCACGTATTCAATAATTCATGCTCTCTAATTAAACCCTGCTGATTGTGTAGCTAAATGGAATTTTTCCTTTGCATAGAATGTGTTATTAACGTTTGGTACGATGATAATGATAATTCATCAGGAACCTGTGTTAGAGTCAGCAAGTTTGCATGTGCTACTTGCCCAAAAGTTGTGAACATGCAAAGCAACGACTTCAGCTTGGATCATGTTTGGTCATTGGCTAATTTGAAGCAGAGAGCAATCCTAGCCTGGAGTTTGGCTGGTACAGTTAGGCCAGCAAAGTTTGGCTGGCACAGGGGACACCACTGTGGCTAGTCTTGGGTGCAGTGTCCTGGGTCCATGGCTGAACAAGTCACTTTTTTCCTTGAATGGAGGAGACACAGTTATTCCTGTGACCAGAGGTATATCTAGGGTGTGGCAGGTGGGGAAATCTGTCATGGGTGACGATTGAAGGGGGTGCCAGTGCAGTAGCTTTTTGGCCAACTTTTGTCTTCTGCAGAGCCGATGAAAGCCTCCCAGCTCAACGATGCACTCGGAGATCTGCCTTGGCTGCTGCAGAAGGAATGGTGGGTGGAAGGCACATTAGAAACCTGGAAGAGTCATCAGTGCATCATGTGATGTCATGACATTGCATGATGCCATGATATCATATCAGACGGTGCTGCTCCTAGATATGCAACTGCCTGTGACCAACATGTGCCAACCAGGGCATTCTGGGTACTGTGGCCCTACTGTGCCCATGGCACCTTTCAACAGCCACCAGCATCTACCCAAGGTTAGTCCTCTACCCAAGGCTAGAATGAGGGGAAAGGAAGGAAGGGATAAGAGTTCGGTAGGTGGAAGGAAGCAGAATGAAGGACATCAGGATAAATAGGACAGCAGAGTATTGTAAAGTTTGCTCAAGGTATTTTTTTTCAGGTGTAAATACAAATTCCAAGTTTGCACACAGTGAAATTCTCTTTCTTTCATGAACTGTGGTGGGAGTTTTGTTCTATATGTTGCTAACTGTTCACAAGGAATTTGTCGTGACTAAAGGTTCCTCTTTCGTTTGACCTGTTCTTCATGCTTCCTGTTGCTTAAGGAACACAAGAGAATGTTGGTTGGCAACTGAAGAGGCTGCTGAAGAGAGAGGCTAAAGGCCAGCTATAAAAAAAATTGCCTTAAAATTTAAAGAGAGCCCTGTGTGCTCAGTCCTCTTACTTGTTCAGTGAAAGCATGGTGGTGGTGGTGGGGGAGGGGGGAGAAGGATCTAGCTACTGGTCCCTCCTTCAACATTTGCACACTTGACCATCTTGACCATATCATGGATGCCTCCACATTCACATGCAGCTGCACCACAGTCCCGACCAACCAGTTGTGTAGCTGGGCCAGCTGGTGTCCCCCTGCATCATTGTGTCACCTCCCCAATACACCTGCACTGTCATGCTGTCTCCCCCCTGGCTCCATTTGGAACCATATAGGGACAAGAGTGGGTAGGAGGGATGATTCTATGGCATTTTCTGCACGCCTCAGGTAAGAGCTGTCACCTCACAGCAGTGAAGATGTAAAAAACAAAACAAAACCCCAGCCCCAGTTTAGATATACCATGGCAACAAACTTACTCTGTAGGGAAAAAAGGTGACTTTTACTTCAGATTTTCTACTAAAAACAGCCCTATCCTCCCCCCGTGCCAATGCAGCTGTGCCAAAAAGTCTTGCACTGTATCCTGCAAGGGGGGAGGAGACTTGAGAGGAGCACAATATTTTCCCTTATCCCCAGGTAAGCCTCTCAGTTGGCTATGGGTCTCCTTAGCCTGTGCCAGTTCCTTAGCGGGCACAAGTCTGACAAAAGAAAGGAGGTATGCCAGTTGCTTTTGGAGAGTATATGTTGCCCAACCTGGGTGCTACCCCTCCCACCTCTATCACGCCCTCCCCATTTGGGCCCATTACCGTTGGGTTTCGTTTGGGCCATGGGAATGGTAACGTGAATCAGGGAGACACTCACAGTGTCTTCTGAGTCCCCTCAGAGTGCAATCCTAACCTGAAGTTAGGCCGGCACAGTTAGGCCAGCAAAGTTTGGCAGGCACAAGGGCCACCGTAAAGCACGTTTGGACCACACTTGGAGTCAGGGAGGCCAGCACATAGACATGCACCATCCTCCCTGACTCCAAACACGCTTTACGTTTGGAAAAGTGGTCCAAACGCGCTTTACGGTGGCCCTTGTGCCTGCCAAACTTTGCTGGCCTAACTGTGCCGGCCTAACTTCAGGTTAGGATTGCACTCTGAGGGCACAATCCAACCCAGTGCTGGAATGGCAAGGCCGGCCGGCCAGCACCGTATCCGATGCTGGGTTGGGGGAGGCTGGAGCCTCCCGCGGCAAGGGAGCATGCGCTCCCTTACCATAGGGGAGGCTCCAGCCTCCCCTATGCGCTCCTCGGATCTGTGCCCATTAAAGAGCAGAATCGGGGCCGTGTGGAATCGGGGCTGCGCGGAATCAGGGCAACGCGGCCTCGCTGACAGGCTTAGGAGGTGGCCGTATGGCCACCACCCAAGCCCACCCAGGTCCCGCCTCCCGCCTCCCCCGTCCCACCAATCCCTATCTTGCTATTTGGTAGAGAATCCCTTGTGCTGACCATTTTTGGTCAGCGCAAGGGAGGCTCTCCGTCGGCGCTCTGAAGCCAATGCTGCAAGCACTGTTGGCTTCACAGCTTCAGCGCCAATGCAGGGGTGCTGCTCGGTGCCTTTGAGGTGCTGCTTCACCCTTTGCGTTGATGCGATGACGTCATGTCGACGCAAGGGGCACACTTGGATTGCTTTGTGAGTTAGATATGCATTTGCCAGTACTGAAGAGAACAGGGAACCCCCCTGCTTATACAGAGCTCAGTGTGTGCAGCAGAGCCAAGGCATCATTCCCAGTGTTTAATCTGTGAGGTCTTGGATACCTAGAGAATAGCCTTGCATAGCATAATTAGGAAAAAACATATATTTCATTTATTCTAGGAGGAATTGAAAAAAGGTCAATAAACTTTAAACTTATTAATAGGAAGTGTCATAACTGAGAGCCTAATACAAAAATAATTAAGAGTATATGCTTCTATAACACTCCAAGAAGCTCTCAGACATCAGGGATCAATAAACTCAACACACAAGTACAGTATATACACACAGCCTTGAAAATGGCCCCTTTCACCATGACATTCCTATTCTTTTATTTTTTCCCATTTTTTATTACAGCATATAAATTGCACTGGCAAAAGTTTCCCACTTTCCTTTAAGATGTTGGCCTTTATCTGTTCCCACCAGCCAAATGACAACTGATTTTTAATAACAGCACATTTCAAAAAAGCATTTTCAAAGCCATGTAGCCTATTATGGATTTCACATGGAGAGGGGACTTGTGTTTAATAGAACTAAAGAGGAATGCTAAAAATATATTCTTTTTTCTTCTCCTACTCTTCCTCTTGCATAGGAAAACGTTGTTAGAGGTCTTAATTAGAACCATATTTTTGGAGTGGGAAGCTGCAAAGTGTAATGTTAGCCAGCTGAGGAACAGACACACACTTCTTTGCACTGTCTACAATCTGATGAAACAACAAAGCTCCGGCAATGAATTATTCAAGGCCATGCTTAAACTTTCAGTCCTACTGATACAGGCCTTGAAAAAAACCTGGAATCCATTTTGTAAACCTCTCCAACTTCTTCTTACTGGAATTCGTTTTTCATGAGCTGCTCACGAGTGGATAGAAGAGAAAGGATTTTTATGCTCATTTTATGTATTGGCAATGGAGCTATCCTTAGTTATCTGTAAGTTCAAGTCCAGATTGTTTACCTGCAGATTCAGAACCCACAGTTTTGGCTATCCGTAGTTTCTGACCCCATGAATAATGACCCATAAGGACCTCCAAGATTGGACTGGAACCTAATTCTAGTCATGACAGGGAAGCTTTCTAAGACTCGTAGAGTCTGCAAATGACCTCTGCAGGCCTCCAAAAGCATCCCAAGTCTGAGGAGAAAAAGTGGGGAGGGGGTGGCAACAGTGACAATGTATTTTCTGATGATGTAGCTTGGGCTAGTGCTACCTGTGTTCAGGTTTATCCTCAATCGAGCAGGTTCAGAGGGAACATAAGGCAAAATATACAGTATATTGTACTGATAAAACCTACTCAAGAGACATGTGTAATCCATTATGTATTTTCTACTGGATCAGTCAGAAGACTCTAGTTTTAAACAGATGCTATAATATGCGTTATTAATATACAGTGAGCCTGCATTATCCGTGGGGGCTCTGTTCCTGGATCCAGTGGATACAGAAATTCACAGATGTGGGAATTGGTTTTAGAGGACCTTTAAGCCTCTGAATGCAACCGGAGGCTTTCTGAAGCCCAGAGAGGCTATGAGGGGTCGTGTGGTATCTCAGAGCTTCAGAAGGCCTCTAGACCAGTGGTTCTCAAACCTTTTAGCGCCAGCTCCCACTTTCAGAGCGCAATCCTATACTATGCCAGCCTAGTAAGGCTGACATAGCAGGGCAATATCCTAAGGCCCATTAGGAGGCAGCAGCAGCAAAGTGCAGGACAAGGGGAGGTTTTCCCCTTGTACCCGTGTAAGCCCCAGTCACTCCTATGGGCCTGCTCGGATCTGTGCTGGCAAAATAGCAGGTGCAGGTGAATGTGCGCAGGAGTGGCCCGAATCTGGGCTGCCCTGGCCGGGGACAGGCTTTAGGATTTGGCACTACGGCCATCCTGTGTCACAACCGTCATTTCTGCCCACTGCGCCACCCAGTTATGCCCTCGGAATGCCTCTGGAACGTCCTTGCGGAGGCCCTATGCCAACTGACCGACACCGGCGCTTGACTGGCACCAGTGCTGCCAATGGTGGGCCACTGTAAGATACAGGAAGCTGGACTAGATGGGCCTTTGGCCTGATCCAGTGGGGCTCTTCTTATGTTCTTAACCCTACTGGAGGTGGGCAGCAGCTGAAGTGAAGACATGTCAGACAAGGAAAGAGTTAAGCAGCCTTCCCCACTTGCAACATCCAAATTGCCCTTACCAGAAAAGGATTTTATTTTTTGTTAAAAAGAAAAAGAAAAAGAGGGTGTTTGAAATTGTCACACTCATTTGCATGCAATGCTTAGTTCACCTTCAGAAAGTGTAAGGCATGCAGGTTAACCAACAAGTTATCTGTGAAGGACAGTGGAAAGTTTAAAAAACTGGATGATTTATTTACATCAGAGGCATACAGCAGAACACTTTGACAGGTATATGGATTTTTGTTTTTTAAGAGGAGCCAACCAATGGAAGCGGGTCAGAGCCAATTCCTCGTGCATCATTGCATTTGGAACGGACATACAGTGTAGAACTTGGTGAGAAACCCTTGAAGGCTGTCGTGTTGTTTTTTTTCCCACGGATCAAGAACTTTATGGGTTTGTTCAGTTTGCCATATTATGATGTTCCTTTAGAATTACTGACTAGAGATATGAAGGTTATGATGAGGAGAGACAGACCCAAATGACATTAGTTTTCATCTTTGTTTAAGACTTCTCTATTTGAAGGTGAAGACCAGTGGGGAAAAACTTGAATTAATTTCTCAGTAGGGGTGTTCTTTTTTGGTGATATTTTTTTCCCAAAATTTCTTGATTACAATAGCAAATTGCGGTGTTATGGGTTTTATTCTAGTACATTCCCAATCCAAGTTCTCATTTTTATTAATTTTAAATGCTTTAAAAGTGTACTAGGAGGATGATATAGGTGAAATAGTATCAGCAGGTGCAGCCACAGTATTATTTCTAATTGGAAAAGCAGTCTATTTTAATTTCTGGAAAATATCTTAAACATCAAAATGCAGCATTTTCTGTTTTTAATTCAGATATTTTAATTGCCAAAGAGCGATTGTTAACATTCAAAAGGGGTTTTCAATAAAAAAAAAAAAACACCCCTACTTTTCAGGTATTATGTTTTGGCTAGATCAGCATTTCTCAAACTGTGGGTCACAACCTACCAGTGAGCCATGACCCAATTGTTGGTGGGTCATGGGCCAGCTATGACCAGGAAGCCTTCATTGTTCACATTGCACCTTGGACTGCCTTGCAGCTTCCTGGTCCAAAAATCAGGTCATGATCCACTGGTGGGTTGCAACACACAAATTTGAGAAACACAGTGCAAAGTGGCCAATGCCCTGTAGTTTCCTGGTTGTTGCAGGCCTGGAACCTATCACAGATGATGAAGTGAGTCACAAATTTAAGGAATCTGAGAACCACTAGGCGAGATAGTTTGTGCAATTGTTCATTCCACTGTAGACATCTCTGGGAGCCACTTTACAAAATGTATCATGAGAAGCAGTTCTAAATCTCACACACAATTTGCACCTGACATTTCCACATTAATAAACACCTGGAGCACCCACCTCATCTGACCCCAAGTAACGATTTCGTATTCATTCTGAAACCAATGTGTTCACCTGTCTAAGAATGCAATCCTAACCTGGGTTTAGGCTGGCACAGGTTAGGCCAGCAATGTTTGGCAGGCACAAGGTACACTGTAAAGTATGTTTGGACCACTCTTGGAGTCAGAGGCCAGCACACAGACATGAGCCATCCTCCCTGACTCCAAGAGTGGTCCAAACACAATTTACCATGGCCCTTGTGCTGGCCAAACTTTGCTGGCCTAACTGTGCCGGCCAAACTCCAGGTTAGGATTGCACCCTTAAAGTGATACCTATGGAGGCTTTGGTTTCACAGAATGCATACAGTTGTACTTCTCATGTAGATTCTATTCAGACTTTTGAACGTGCAGAGGTCAGATGGAGTGGACAGTGAGCACAATCTCGAAGTATTTCAACATCACAATGAGACCATGTCCATGAGTAGATAGGAAGATGTAGATGGCTGATTGGTTCATCTTAGACTTGCTCTGGGTCTTCCCACTGGATTCTCTTCTACCAGTAAAAACCAGATTCAAATAACTCTGCCATTTTTAGAGGGTTCTGTGATTTATATAACTTTTCTTAATTTAATCCACTGTACAAAAATAAAATAAAAGCCATCCAGGAACAGATGCTTACACACACACACACACACACACACACACACACACACACACACACACA
>JAJKFI010031929.1:0-10145 GCA_029204185.1 Lerista edwardsae
AATAATAATAATAATAATAATAATAATAATAATAATAATAATAATAATAAATTCATTGATTTTTCTAAAAAAAAAAATTAAATTTCCCAAAACTGTTGCCTGAGGTTAAAACCTCTCCATTTTGTTTTAAGGCAAAGTCAGATGGAGGTGTGAAACACTTTGACTTCTCTTAAGTTCTTCACTATTTCACTTGACCAGCAACTGCTATTTGCCATGACATTTTGGTAGCAAATCTGGTTCCGTCACCTGCAGTAAAAATAGTAGCCCTGAGGAACAATGTTCTTTTGATGGGTGAACGATGTGATGGGACTTTTCTCCTACTACCTTGCTCTACCATTCACAATCGCATTGTGAGGTACTGTTTGGCTGTTCGAAGAGGTCCATGGAGTGCTGAACTATGAAATAATAAGCGAGAATGTGGCAGCTAATCACAGCTGAGGTGGTATTGGAATTCCTTCACATGTTGGATCCTGGTTGGGTTCCCTGGAGCGGATGCTGTCACAGTGCTGGTGTCCATTTAAGGATTTCCCATCTCCAACAATTTTGTTTTATTTTCTATATTTGTTTTTTATTTAACAACAACACATTTTCCTGAATCTACTGTGATAGGATACACATTCACACAAGTCTTTTTCAATGTTGTGTTGGGCTCACACGTTTTGTGCTGCGTATTAAGCCATGACTGTGTTTTCTTTAATGTGATGACAATCCCTAGGACCACAATCAAACCGATAGGATCAATGTATAACTTAACAAAGTTTATGGATGTTTCCAACACCCCACTAATAATACTACAAAGTTACAGTAATTGCTGGTGGGATCATTTCTTCCAGCAAAGAGGTTGCAAACTGTTACACTGACAGAATTGGCTTACATCTGAAGTAAATAAAGACCTTGATTGTGATACACCAGAATAAGCAAGGCAAGGCAAGAAAAAAAAAATCTTACAAGATAACCTAGACCAGAATTTAAAGTGGCATCTCAATATCGAGGATCAGGTATTTGAGGTAAAATAAAAGATTACAACAATTTCTCTTTGGGTTTGGCCAGAATCAAGGCAAAATGTGTTGAATGACAATTTACTGATTTTGAATGGGCAGCCGTAAGCATTTCCCAGCAGAGCCCTCCTCTCATAGGTGTGACCTGACTGGCCAGTGCCTGTTGTCTCTCCTTCTGTTGCTCAATTCCACAAATCAGAACTGATTTATGATTGACATAATGTCTACCTCGGCTTTCCACTCTAAATGGAGCACTCAGGAAGGTTTACAGTAAATTTAAAAATGAAAGAAAAATACATGTTCATCAAAGCACAATAACAAATCTGAAGCAGAACACAGCAAACTAATATACCTAAAGAGACAAAAAAAAAACCCACAAAAAAGATAAGCCACATACTTGCCAAAACTAAAATAATGTCAAACGTTAAATAGAACAGATATAAAAAGACGGAGCCTGACAATTTAAGGGTGAAATCCTAAGCTGTGCTGGAGCAATGAGGCAGGCGAGCCAGCGCTGTATCCAGTGCAGCTTTGAAGTGCTGAGGGCAAGGGCACTGTCTGGGGTGGGCTTGGCGCGCCCACCGCCCTGCAGATACCTCGGTGCAACGGCCCCGGTGCAGGAGTTCAAGGCGCTCCTTTCGGGTCAGGCAAGGCCTCAGGGAGTCATCTGCAGTGTCGGAGGTTGGGGGTTGCTCCACCCTGGCCTGACTTTCCCCTGGGGCATCAGACTACAGGCCAGCTGAGAGACCACAGCAGCCAGAGTCCTAGCCCCAGGTTTTTCTCATCACTGGCCGGCCGACTCCTAAAAGGGTTTGCCCCCGCCCCTTCCGCGGGCCTCACCCCTTAGGGCTCCACCCCTGTCCCAGAGCTGTCAAGCTGTGCTGGGGAAAGAAAACCTGATGTGGCGCAAACCTGTGGCGGGTTGGGCAGGGCTTGCCCTGCCCCTGGGCTTTGCTCTGGGGTGGTACCAGGGCTGGGGGGTCGGGTTGTGGGATCATCGCTTGGCCGGCCTGGACTCGGCACCCGGGGTACAATCTCACCTGGTTCATGCTCCGGCGGGCCTGGGTCCTCCCTCTAGGGTATGATCGGCCACCCTCGGACATGCTCCAGTGGTATCGGGGCCGGCAGTGGCTGAGACAGCCCTGGGGCTGCATGCGCACCTGGGACCTCCCGAGCAGCCGTCGCCCTGGCTGCGTCATTTGGTGCGATGGGGAGGACCTCCTCCACATGCCATCGGGAGTGCCAGCCACCCGGTGGGTGGCGCAGACAGCTCTGTGGTGCTCCATGACGGTGGCCATGGCGCTCGGATGGCTGGAAGGCAGGCAGCCCCCAACCCAACCTCTGGATCCTGGCAGGGGTGACCGTGTAAGGAGGGTGCTGGCTGGGGTGCCTGACAGGCACGTTTGTGCCCTTGCCGCAGGGGAGGCTCCAACCTCGCCTATGGGTTCCTTGGATCTGCGCCTGCTGAATAGTGCCTGCTGAATAGCAGGCACAGAGCCTAGGATGCTGCGCGGCCTGAATTGGGGCTGCACTGCCTGGGATGGAGGCTTCGATGGGCACGGAGGCCACATCCCATCCCATCCTGTCACACCTCCCGGACTGCCCACCCCGCCAGGTTCCTCTGTGCCACCCACCCTCCTCCCGCCCAGAACTGCTCTTGCGCCAGCTGAGTTCGGCTAGCGCACAAGCATGCAGCGCTGCTATGGGCCGGCGCTGTTGGGCCAACGCTGCTGCTAGCATCAGCCCAATGGCACTAGCGTTGATGGGCGGGGTCGGTTGGTGCCTCCACGTCGGCGCTAGAGACATTGTGCTGACGCAAGCGGTTAGCGTCAGCCCAAGGGTGCAATTAGGATTGCGTCCTAAGTCAAGGCCAAAAGCCCTTCTGTCTTAGACCCCTCCACAGCTACTCATCAGATAGTCACCTTACCTATGAAAGGTGAAAAGGATGGAAAGTAATTTGGTTACCTTAGTACACCTGGACCCATGTGTGGTTGTGCAACAGACCCACCTATGGGATAAAATCAAGTATCTCCCTTTTACCCCCATTGAGTCATGCTGATGCCAACTGCAGGTGGGTGAGTGTGGAGTGGAGCATTAGCAGTCAGAGTGACTCAGGGCTCTTCATTAAAGAATCTCCTTATTTCTGACCTCTCCCATTTTGAAGCTAATTGAGCAAAGCCAAGTTACCATTGCAAGATAGCTATCGAAAAGGCCTTCCCCACCGCCCAATCACAGACCAAGATTGTCAGAGTCAACAATCACAAAAGCCACAAGAACCCAACAGCATTACACTGGAGCTTGTTTTGGCAATGATGCACAGCGGTAGCAACTGGAGGTAGGAAAATGGCGCCTTCCCTGAAACAGGCTGCCAAAAGTGACAAAGTGTTGACTGTGCTTCATGCTAAGTATAGCCCTGGAGGTCTGACATTGAGCAAGACATCTGTAAGCCGAGCTCTGGCCCAGATGGAGCCCTGTTGCATATGCGCCTGTTTCTGAACATGAGAGACACTTAAGAAAAGAAAGTTTTTGCACTGTAAGCCAGATGACCTTGAAGTGATAGACTGCAGAGCTCTATGACACTGCGCACTCAGTGCTATTCAACACTCTGCCTGAAAGGGAGGATGGAATGGATTTATTGACTTGTGACTTTGACTCAGGCCTGTGTATCAGGGCTGTTATTATGTGGAATGATTAGGCTGCAGTGTCAGGGACAAGTGAAAACTAGAACAACAAAGGACCTCCTTAACCTTTACCTGGACACAAGGCCATCCATAACAAGTTGCATGGCTTTGGAAAAAAAAACTAAGTTTATCTTGTGCCGCTCAATACTTTTTGCAGCTGTGGCAACTGCCCAGAAAGATGAATTGTTGAGGAAGACGGGTTGTAATTCAGTTGTGCATAGGTTACTGTTTGGGCGCACGTTGGACAAGGCGACATCATTTTTATTCAAGGCGTTTTGGGTCCAATATTCTTGACCTGGAAAACTGGCTTTTGTTATATTGTACAGGAAAGTAAATGTAATAAATGTAATAATGCAAAGAGCTGTATGAAACAAACACCCTTCTTAGAATGGTCCTGCATGAAGCTTTGACACTCAATATTCTCCAACTGAATCCTCAAAAATTTGCCCAATGTATGTAATTTTGGATTCTTTTCAGTCAGGTTTTTCCCCAGTATTTGACTAAATTTGATATTTAATGCATTTTAGTGCTTCCTGTTTGCTTGCTTTGGAGATTTGCTACATGATGCCTGCTAGAGTAACCAAGCAATGCTAATGATCCTAAATCACCTGAACAAGGAGGTTACATTTCTTCTTAAACTGCCCCTGTCATTGTTGAAAAGCCATTGGTGCTATCAGCAGTAACGGCCAATTGCCCCCACCCTACCTCAGGCAGCCAGGCTGGGGCTTGCCTCCCCATTGGCTGCAGAGCTGGAGGAGGTGGGAGCTGAGCTCTGGTCTGGCACGATTTTTCTTGACTGAGCTCAGTTCAGCCTGATCGGCAACCCCCCCTCCCTCCCTCCCATACAGTCTGAGATTAGCTGGTTGCTAGTTATAGGGCTAGGTAGGAATTTTTTGCTGTCATACTGATTGGCCATGGATGGCAGTTTTTAACCTACCCCAGACTGTTGTGGGACGGGGTGGGTTTTTTGAGTTAAGCAAAAGGTTTCTAATATTGGTCACTTGGCGTGATGCATGTGGGGTAGGGTAGGTAGGGCCTATCTTGGTGTCCAATCTGAGGCAGCAAGGTCAGGGGGTTACCCTTCAGCTCTGATGATGCTTAACTGGCTCAAAGAGGCTGGCTGGCAAGCAGAGACGAACCAAGCGCCAATTTCGCCTGTGGCAGGCGACAAAACTGCGCCCCCAGCACATCGCCTCGCCCCCAGGCATCGCCACACCACGCCTCCCTGCCCCTGGAATAGCTCCATTTTGGAGTGAAACGGACACCAGGGTGGGCGGGCAGGCCAAACAGCGCAGGTTAGCGCAGGGGTTACTCCGCGCAAAGGAGTCCCGCCGCCCCACCGCTGCTGGCGCCCATGGCTCGCGCCACCCCGGGCTACACCCACGCTCCGATTCTGCTGGCAAGCCCCTTGACTGGACTGGCAAGGCAGAGCAAGGTTCTTCCTGCGGGCTAACCAGTTCAGGTGCCTTGACCCTTCAGGGGTGACTATGAAAGGCAGTCCGATAACTGAGTACGGCCCTGAGTCGGATGGTTCGCCCTAGAGACCCACGGGGGAGGTAGACGGCTAGGATCGTTTCCCCCAATCTAGCACCCTGCACGCAGGCGGCTAAGGTTATCTTTTCTCCCCAACCTGCCCGGCTGCAATGTTGTACAAATTTGAATAAAGTGGCCCAGTTAAAATCCAAGCCACACTCTGATGTCTTTTTTGGGTGGGTGTGGGGTAATATAAACAATGCACATTGGGGAAACAATGCTTGTTTCACAGCTGCATTGCATGCACAGTATATATTCAGCAAATGTGTTTACTTCTTGAAAAAGCAACACAAGGCACCCAATAATGTCCTTAAAAAGACCATCCATTTTGGGATGATGAAGTGTGTTTCAGGGTCAGAGTCGGAGGGAAAGTCATGTGTGTGAACTAGACCTTTTTTCCTACTGAAAAGAAGGAAATTTCTGCCCAGGCTTAATTAACAGAGAAATGGAAAACAGAGGTGATGACTTGGGTAGTGAGGGCAATTCTCTTGGGCCGGCACTGAAATTGTGAAAAAGTGACATTCAAACCAAATTATAGCATTCCTTCCACAGGGAAACATATGACAGTTTTCAAGGGAAGCTAAACAAGTTTTCAGAAGACCAATAAAATTGTGGTGGTGG
Organism: Lerista edwardsae; assembly: GCA_029204185.1. Lineage (NCBI taxonomy): Eukaryota > Metazoa > Chordata > Lepidosauria > Squamata > Scincidae > Lerista > Lerista edwardsae. The sequence goes on from JAJKFI010031929.1 coordinate 5,834, forward strand.
TGGGAGGATTTGTAGATTCCTGCAATTATCTAGCCCTGTTCAAACTGGGAGCACAATCCTTAAGTCTCTGTGAGCGGCAGACCTTGCAACTGCAGCTGATTAGAAGCTGAGCTCCAGCTGCCTCGTGGGAGGAGGAGTGTGCTGAGAGTCAGCTGCGTCTCTGGTGAGAGCAGGGAAGCATCAGCCAGCAGAAGACAGACAGGTGGCTAAAGAAAGAAGGCTAAATCCAGAAAGGAAGATCTGAATGTGTGTAGTTCTTGAAAGATAGAACATTCTGTAAATTGTAAAAACCTTCGGGTTTATGAATAAAGTCTGCCCATGTAAACCGCCTTGAGTTACAGTCACTAGAGAAATCTAGTGATCTTAAGAAAGGTGGTATATAAATACATGCATTATTATTATTAACTGTGCTAGAACTGCAAGGCCCTGCAAGGCCCTGTGCTGTACCCATCGCAGCTTTGGAGCACTGGGGAGCCTTCCCAGGGCAAGGGCATATTTGTGCCTTGCCCCATGGGAGGTTCCAGCCTCCCTTGTGGCTTCCTCAGATCTGCACCTGCTATATAGCAGGCACAGAGCTGAGAACGCTGAGCAGCCAGAATCGGGGCCAAGTGCCCTGAATCGGCCCGCATGGCCGGAATCAAGACCTCAAGGCTTGAGGACTGAACTGCCCCCCCTACTCCCCAGGCCTGCATGCCTGCCACCCCCACCCCACCCAGCTTCTCCTTCCTGCCCGCCATCTCCTCGCCCAGAACTGCTGGTGCACGAGCAGCACAATGTGGCTGTGAGCTGGCGCCCTTCGGCCGACGCTGCTGCTAGCGCCAGCCCAACAATACTAGCACTGACAGGGGGTGCTGGTCAGTGCCCCCCTGTCAGCACTGGTGATGTTGTGCTGACGCAAGCAGCTAGCGTTGGCCCCAAGGGCGCAATTAGGATTGCGCCCTGAATGTTTGCAAGGACAACACCCATGATGGGGAGACCCTGAGTGTGCCAGTAAGCATCAACCCTGACCTGATATGCTTCCCTTCCCCTCACATGCACAGCATTTGTCTGCACTGTCAAGTGCTGCGGGGCTTGGAAGATTTCTCCTGATGGTCAGGCATGCTGACTGCCCAGTGGTTTTGACCATGGGGAGGAAGCATCTCTGGTTACAGTGTTTGTCGGTGCACACAAAGCTGAGCATGTGGGAGGCAGAGCTTCACGAAAGTGCCAGGGGGAGAGGGTCTTTCACATGTTCCTGGCCCCCAATTGCTTAGACAGCATCCGCATGAGCACCGACAGGGCTTCTATCATGTCACTTTTTTGAATGGTTTTTCAATTGGCACACCTTCCTCCACTGGAAAGCTTTTCACGGCTGGTTTTAGCTTGTGCTCCGGGGTTCTTCTGTTTTTCTAGGTTATCCTGTGATTTTATCTGTTTTTAGCCACCTTGGGAGGACCTGTCTTAATGCATCAAGTATCAACATTTTAAATCAATCGCTCATGACGCCACCATAGAACACAGGAAGGCCCGTCATCACTTGTGTGGTATGGTACCTATATATCTGCAAAGGAACCACGTACGTGGCCATCTGCCAAGGGAAGCCGCCAGAGTGCTAACAGGAGCAGCATCAACACATGCAGGAAACCTTCATGTCTGGCTCCAGATTTGAAGAGGCTCTTGGCAAGATGATCTTTGGTAGATACCCTCCTATGTGGTGGGCCTCACTCCCCTTATTGTGGAGGGTTTTTTTTTCATTATTAGCAGATCAACAGCAGCATTGCTGTTTTAGCTGGTGACTGTCACCGGGGGTGTTATTCCCCCACCCCAATGCTCTAAATAGCAGTGCCACGCCACTGAGAATACAATAAATTTGTGGCTACTGCCAATGTCATGCTAAGGTTCCCCTCTCTGGTTGATGGCTCATGCTAAGCCCCCCCGCCCTTCAGTTGCAGGTTCCAGTTACTGCCTGGGCCCAATCCAGCCCAGATAATCAGGGCAGTATTAGCAATACACCAGCAACCCCTTGAACACTTGTCCACCCCACACCGAGCACCAAACACACTCCTTCTCCTCTCCCTCCACCATTTGACAAGAATCACCAGGGGAGGAAAGGAAGAGGTCATTTTCCTGAGTGTTCTGGAAAAGGACATTAGTGACTGCAGCGGAAAAGTTGGAAGAGGAGGAAAGCTCCTCCCCTTCCTTTGACAGGAAGGAAGGGGCATTGGTGAGGCAGGAGGTGGTTCGGGGAAGATGAAGGGTGTGTGTGCTTTACCTGGGCCCTGGGCACCCCCTCCAACCTGCTGTGCAAAGCTGCTTGCATGGCTGGGGCATCACAAAACAAGAGATTAGTCACATATCACATATGACAGTATACCAGTGATAATAAAAGCTAAATAAAGACATCCATTTAAGCAGATCCACCATCACACAGACTTGGAGTGATTTTTCTTTGAACTGACCATGTTGAAGTAGCCATGCCCCCTGATGTGACCACGCCCCCTGTCATCGCTGCCCGGCCTTGGAAGCGGCTGCTGCACCCCTTCCTGAGGCCGGGGCAATCACACACACCAGCCTCGGGAAGGGGTGCTGTGGCCTGAAAGCAGCCTCTTCCAAGGCCGGGGCATGCAATCACCGTGGCAATCGCACACCCTGGCCCTGGAAAGGGGTGCTGTGGCCACGGATTGGGGGGGGGGGTGCTGGGTGCCGGAGGGGGCTGGTGTGAATGTGGGTGCTCCGCCCCCACTGAAAAAACCCATGGGTGCCTGAAAACCCAAAGCTCCCCTAGTTGGCGCCCATGGTCTGATACAGTGGGCAGTTTCTTGAACAGCTGTCTATCCAGTGCAGAGGGGACAGGAAGCAAGAAACAAGGCCACTCAATCTGAGTTATCTGCCACCTGAATTGTGGGAAGCCACCTGAGAAACAATCCTCCCATGTTCCAGAATAGCTCCACATGCCCAGGCAGTGGACTTCCTGGGCAAGGGTTGGACTTCCAACACTTTCAATGTAGTGTTCAATAAGAACTTCCATCAGGTTTCAAGACAGTGCACGGTAAGAAAGGGGAATGATGTGCTTTGTGCTCAAGTGAGTGCAATGCAGCACCTGCTTCATTATGACTTGAGCATGAAGTGGATTATTCTTAGATTGAGGGACTGAGGTGGTGGCAACTGGAGAGAGTTGGTAACAGTTGCAGACTTGGGGTGAAGGTACCAAGAATCTGCCACCTCTTCACAATCACCTCCCCATAATCTGCTCTCAATGTAGCCTGCTTCTAGTGGCTACATGGACAAGCCAGCTCAGATTGGTTGGTTTCCTCAGCCCTGGGAGATTTTCCATCATTTATGCTTTTCCACTTAACTTCAGGCTTCCTGTCTTCATTGAAAGAGAAAAGAAACTCGGACCGTTTCCCCTCTAATTTTACACTCAGCACAAAGTGCGATTCCAAATTAACCAGCACACCGCCTCTCCCTATCCTGCATGCTTTTTTTTTTTTAATTTGACTTAACCTCTCTGTGTTTTCTCCCATCTGTCAAATGAAGATAAACACTCCTACCTTGCAAGGAAGTGATGAGGATTAATTAATTAATGTTTGTACAGCACTTTGAATATGCAAAATGTGTGGAGTGCTGAGTGCTGCTGGGCTGTTCAAATGTCGCTCAGCCGTTTCAGAGTGCGGGCAGATAGCGCCTGCTCATATCCGCTTGAGAGCAAGACGCGTTTTGGTGACGCTCTCACGCAAGACTGGTTCCAGTTTTGGGCCTTTTCTCTGGCATGATTTATGCAAGATAAGCCAACCCGTGGGCCTGTAATAATTCCAGTCTCACAGCCACACCCACCAAACTCTGGAGCTGATGGAGGAAGGGTTGCTTTTGTGTCAGGCAATTCTGTGCTCTGAACAGAACAGAGCAACCAGTATAATTCACTCTCCATACTGCAAGCAACTGTGTCTTTTCTCCCCTCCCTGCCCTTAATTCTTGGAACTATCTCCCAAATATCTACCTGCATGAAGCCTCACCCCTTACTCCCTTCAAATCTTTGAAAATAAACAAATTATGGCTTGTTACTATAAGTCTAAGGGATCAATCCAGAGCCCTCCAATATGGGTGGTAAAAGCATACTATCCATGCTGGTGTTCCAAACGTGCCATAAGGCACATCCACTGCAGGCAGTAGGGGCTTACGGCCAGCGGCGTCATGCAGCCGGAACGCTGGGCGGGAGGAACGGGTGAGCGGCAGCCCGCCTGTTGCGTTCCGGTCCGTTTCTCTGTCTTCTCTGCCCCCACAGGGGTGGGGAAGACGGCGAAACAGACCGGAATGCAATGGGCGGGCTGCCGCT
>JAJKFI010031929.1:10545-21516 GCA_029204185.1 Lerista edwardsae
CCCGCGGGGGCGGGGAAGACGGTGAAACGGACCGGAACACAACGGGCGGGCTGCCGCTCACCCGTTCCTCCTGCCCAGTGTTCTGGCTGCATGACGCCGCTGCTTACGGCCCATGCTGTAGCAGCATGGGGGTTGCTCCCTTCCCAGAGACGGCAACGTGACACCAGTGAGTGGCAAGTTCACGCTTTGCCGGTGTTGTGCTCCTTCCAGGTGGGGTGGGAGGGCGTTCCTGGACGGGGGGAGGGGAGACCTTCGCTGCCGGATCCCAACCTCTCTGTTGGGCTGTGCTGCCCGACTCAAGAGGCCCTCACTTCTCCGCTGGGAAAATAGCTGGTGCATTGCCCACCCTATACCCTTACCTGGGGGAAGGGGACCAATCTCCTCTTTCTCTGAGGAGCCTCTGGTGGCTGCCGGGCTGCTGGTAGATGCAGCAGTAGCTGTTTGGCTACCTCTTCACCTGCAGCAGGCAGGCAGCTCAGGATTGGGCTGCCCCACATCCAGAGCACCGTTTGCCAGCCAGCATTTGAAGCTGGCACAAGGTGTCGCAACACCTGATGAGTAAGAAGCGCTGTCCATGCTGCCTGTGCCACCCTATTGTGCCACCCTACGGATCCAGCCCACTGGCCAGCAGGAGAGGTACCATTTCTGCTGGGTGGTGGAGGGACGGCAGAAGGGGGGTTTGCATGCAAGGAGGGGGTCTTTTTGGGTGGGGCAGGCAGAACGGGAAGCACAAGGCCCAGGAAGGGGTGGGATTGGCAGAGCAGGCCTCCTCCTCCCCCCCCCCATCCCAGGCTTCCTGGCATTACACCAGGCCATTCGGACCTCTGCCAGCTAAATTGCTGGTGGAAAATTGAGTAACCCCAGATCCTGAGTAAGGCAGGCTAGGATATTACTCATGGTAAGGGGGAAATATATCTTTACCCCAAGGAGACGTCTAACCTTCTCTTACACTGCTTTGGGTACAGTGGAGGCCTTGCAGCCCCATTCTACTAGCATAGTTTAGGATTGTATTGTCAATCATGGATACCTAAAACGAATATATCAGTTTTGGAAACAAACACACCTAGGCTTGAAAATTAATTACTCTGGCAAAGAAAGGTGAAAATTGTACTGGTAGTAGTGGGTGCTATAGGCACCATACGAAAAAACGTGGAAAAGCATCTGCACACCTTAGGTATAAATGACATTACTACATATGAGCTACAACAGGCAGCTCTACTTGTAAAGGAATTTTGTGTGAATACCTCTCAATATCCGAGGCCAGTGGTTGTCAAACGTTTTAGACCAGGACCCACTTTTCAGAATGGCTCACCTGTCAGGACCTGTGTCATGAACCTGGTAGTGTTGTCATAGCCAGAAGTGACATCATCAAGCAGGAAGTGCTGCCATTGTGACATACTAAAATGAAACCCCTGGAATGCAAACTGTCATTCTTGGACTGCAGCAATTGTACAAGTGTAAAACATTCCTGACAGAAAGCAAGATTGAGAGAGAATTCGCCTAAGTTACAATTCTATGTTATCTGCCCCCTTTCCTCTTACGTAGACTGGCGGTGGCAGCAGTAATGACAGTCAGGTAGAAAGTGAGGTCTGAACTGCCTCTCTGCCTGCTTCTTCCTTTATGATGCCTGAAACTTTGCACAGGAAGACAAGGAATTGGAAATCTGATTCTCAGCTCTGCAGATCTCCTTTGATAATGCTGTTGCTGCAGAGCTCCTCCATAAGGGGCCACAGAAGCATAAGCCGCACTGTGCCCTTCATACTGTCAGGAATGCAATTGGACTTTTTAATTCAGGACAGAAGTTGGAAGCAAATGTGAGTTTTCATGTTAGAACTATGCCATTATCAGCGCAATCATGAGGTCGATGCAGTGTCGACGCAACAGCATTGTGTCCACGCTATGTTAGCGCTGATGTGGGGGCTCCGAACGGGGGTGCTTGGTGCACCTGCACTATGCTTACCCTGCGCCGGCTGAAGCCGGCTGGTGCAGAGGAAGAACAATGCGGGAGTGAGTGAGTGAGTGAGTGAGTGAGTGGGGAGAGGGCATTTCTGGGCAGGCTGTGGGTGGGCTGTGAGTGGGCAAGCCTGGGAAGGGGGGCTAGCCTAGGATTTGGCCATAAGGCTGAATCCTAGTCCCATTTCCTAGGCCACGCAGCCCCAATTTGGACCGCGTGGTCTCCTCGGATCTGAGCCTGCTGTTTAGCAGGCACAGATCTGAGGAGTCCATGGGGGGGGGGGGCTGGAGCCTCCCTTTGTGCCAAGGCACAAATGTACCCTTGTGCTGGGGAGGCTTCAGCCTCCTATATACTGCGCTGGATATGGCGCAGGCCTGCCGACCCAAGGCTGCAAATCCAGAAAACAAATAGTGTTTCCTGGGAGACATGATGAAAGCATGCCTGGTTCTAAATAAACTGAACTGGTTTTAAAAGGCTGGTTTTAAGTCAACGAAAAAGCAGTGTGCTTTCATCAATGAGTTGCTTCACACATGCATTTGCCTACCTCGATGCCTGCAAAGCCAAGCGATGACTTGTCTGTGTGAATAGGCGATTGCAGATAGAGCAGTACAAAGAAAGCTTTTCATAGTGAGAAATCCCGTGGAGCCCAGTGGAGTCAGCTCACACATTTGGCTCCTAGTCATGGAGTGTGTAGTAAGTAAGAGTCAAGAAGTCAGGGTGTTTTTTTTTTTTGAACCTCCTTTCTTCTTCCCTAATCTCTTGAGTCTCGTCTTTGTTTAGATGGTGAGCCAAGCCAGGTTCCCGCATGTTTTGGTATTGTTTTTAATTCAGAGTAAAACGCTGAAAGCACTCCGCAGCTAATTCATGATGGCGATGTAGCTGCAAACATTTATACCCCACCTTTGGACATTCCAGGTCTTCAAAGCACTTTGCAAGCTACGTTACAAGACAATTTATAGTTTAAATAACAGTACAACCAAGGGATGCACAAGCCTGCCTGCACTGGCGCAGGGACTGAAGCTATCTGAAGAATTATTCAGAGGGGAAAAATACCTCTCAGGAAGAGAAGGGAAGAAACGCCACAATCCTTTTCTCCGGGAACTTGAATTTATTTCATTTTTAGTGGTTCTTATTCAAATTCATGTGTGGTAATTAATAGAAGATATAGGGAGGCACACGCACGTATGGAAATGCGGACACACACAGACACACACGGACACACTCACAGACACAGAGAGGAACTGCTCTTCATTGCTTGAATTATGCTGAGCTGTTTGGTCTCTTGGTTCGCTACCTCGAGCTGAGTGCCGCATTGTCATCCTTTGCTTTACAACACAGTCATTATATCCCTAAACCACATTGTGATACACTGTGGCTTCTGTTTACGACTCCCCAAACTCCCACTCCATATATCAGCTGCCATAAAACCCATCAAACCGCTGGTAGTAAAATGGTGCACAGTGGTCGGCGCAGGAGCCTGGCGAAACTGTGCGATACCCTACTGTGGTTAATGAGAGTGAAAATGTGGTTAGGATTTTAGTCAGCCGATGTTCATTTGCCGGGCCATTGTTGCGAGCCTTTTGTTAACCCGGACGACTATGTATTTGCCATTATACCGAGGAGCTGAATGCTGAGTTTGGCAAGTTATCTGTCAATGGCAAATCAGGCAAACTGTGACCTTGAGTGATTACCATTTTTTTTGTAAAACAGGCCAGCAGACTAATTAATAATACCCTGAAATGCTATACTGAGATTATGAAAACGTTGCCGTGTTTGAATCTGGGACTTGGAATTTCAAATATCTACAAATACCCCTGAAGTATTTGCAGTCTTTGTATTCAAATTGTGTTCTTTAGCTTGGATAATTTTCCTCAGGAATGGGCTCCATCAGTGAAATCTTTCATGAGATGTATCACTGAAATTTTAAACTCTTAAGCCAACCAGAAGTTAGGCAAATACTGTAATTAGTTCTGGACAGAGTCAGGGCTGGTCTGAGTGGGCCCTCTGAGAAGTGTGGGTCCTTGACTCAGGGTGCAATCCTAAACTGAGTTAGGCCGGCATAAACTAAGCCAGCAAAGTTTGGCCGGCACAAGGGACACCGTAAAGTATGTTTGGACCACTCTCGGAGTCAGAGAGGCCAGCACACAGACGTGAGCCATCCTCCCTGACTCTGAGAGTAGTCCAAATGTGCTTTATGGTGGCCCTTGTGCTGGCCAAACTTTGCTGGTTTAGTTTATGCCGGCCTAACTCCAGTTTAGGATTGCCAAAGGATTCATGCTCTGGACTGGATTAACATCTCTGCTCAATCAGGAAGGGGGTGGGGGAGGTAGAGGGAGGGTAGACCTGTGGGTGGGCTGGCCTGGGGGGGGGCTGGAGCAAGGATCCGTCACTTAGGCCAGTGCGCCAAGCAGCAGCACAGCACAGATCAGTGCAGGTTAGGATTGGGCTGTGTATTTCCAAATTTCATTTATTTTATTATTGTATATGTAGAAAACCTGCAGGTAGGATTCTGTTTTTCCCATTCAGAGTCTCCAGAAAATCCAGCAGCCTGTTGCTATATCTAGCTGCCTTGCAAAGTGCTGACTAGGTGGTAGATGCCCAACAATACAGTATCAATATGATGCTCAATGGTACATTTGATTACCCATCAAATGCAACAGCTTAACACATGCACAATAAGGCTTTTCCCCACCCCCCCCCTGCACTGATTCATTTGGAAACCTGTTGCCTGTATTCAAGAAGTTGACTGTGTGCTTTGAATGAGCACTTGAAAATGAATATCATGAGTATTTGCTGCCTCCTTCAAAACAATGATTTCACAGTGAATTATGCACCCTGTAAACTTTCATAGCTAGTCCAGTCCTCATTCAAGAGGATAATTAAACATATGTAAGTCTATCACAAATAATTGTGGGGATATGGACCACTCGCACACTCAAATTAAGTGTTTGCTTCATACCTTGTTGAGCACAAGTCAGCAAAACGAATAGCTACATTATTAGAGGTATCCAATGGCCATTCCCCAATGTCTTGTTTTTGCCTGCATCTCAAATTTCTCATTAACAGTTTGTTGGTATTTTTATATTGGCATCAGGAATTCATACCTTGGGAGTTGGGAAGAGAGGAAAGATGGCAGATTGGATTTCGGTTTGTCAAGGCCCTCATCAGTTTACTAAACTTAGATCTGTAGTATTTTGTCTTCTTAGTTTTATTTAAGATCTAGTGATCAGTTTGGCTTGTGGGTTCATGTGTTTTGTTTTTTAAGCTCTGGAATGTGGCTGGACTGGTCCAGGGCAGAGGCATAGCTAAAGAAGTGCAAGAGGGGTACAATTGCACCAGGCAACAAGCTTTAGGGGGGCAACAAGCTGAGCTTGACATTAGTGGCCAAAATTGTGAAAACCCTGGTATGTTTGAATAAAACCATCATGTTAACCCCTGCTAACTGGGCAAGAGGCACTTTTTCAAGTGGTGTCCTCTTATATTTAGCAGGGGGAGAGCAATTGTCCCTCTTCACCCCAGCACAGTGTCTTTCTCGTGGCTGTTGCTGGTGGTGTTCTCCATTCTTTTAGATTGTGAGCCCTTTTGGGACAGGGAGCCATTTAACTTTAATGTTACTATTTGCCTGTAAATCGCTTTGTGAACTTTGTGTTGAAAAGCGGTATATAAATACTAGTGATTGATTGATTGATTGATAATAGATCATTGGAACAGCAATTTAGGGCGCAATCCAACGCAGCGCCAGAACGGCAAGGCAGGGCAGCCAGCTCCATATCCGACGCTGCGTCAGGGAAGCTGGAGTCTCCCCACAGCAAGGGCACATTTGCACCCTTACTGGAGGGAAGGCTCCACCCTCCCCGATGTGCTCCTCGGATCCGCGCCTGCTAAACAGCAGGCGCAGAACCAAAGAGACTGTGCGGCACAAATTGAGGCTGCATGGCCTCCTGGATGGGCTTAGGATTTGGCGTTATGGCCAAATCTGGAGCCTGCCCATGCCCCCTCCTCCCCCCGCCCAGAACTTCCCTCCCCCCACAAATCCCATTCCCGTCCCGACATGGAGCCAGCTTCAGCCGACACGAGGGAGGCTCGGCGCTACAGCGCTGCTTCTGTTGCAGCCTCGGTCCTGTTGCAGTAGCACCCATGCAGGGGTGCTGCTCGGCACCCCTATGTCGGTGCAGCCAAATTTGTGCCAATGTTATGACATAGTATCGGTGTGACAGGTGCAACAGGATTGTGCTGTTAATACAGAATGCAATGAAACAAACCAGAGTATATCTTTACCAAAGTTACAGCAAAAAAATAAACAAAAAACCAGAGAAAACAAAAATACAATTGTGACATCACTTCCTGTTGTGACATCACTTCTGGGGCAACGTTTTGCCCTCTGCACTGAGCTACACTTTCATTAGCTACGCTCCTGGTCCAGGGTGCCACTTCCAGTTCAATCTGGACTTTTTTTATGCCATTCCTAGGCTGTGGGCTAAAGCTGCTCCAGAGCTGGCCCAATAATTTGGGAGAGAAAAATTCTGGTCTGGCATAGCACCCTGTGTATTTCCCTTGCCCAGCTTCTTTGATGCTTTGGGAAGTGATGCTGTTTGCTGTTCTCTGTCCTGCTCTTTTGGTTGGGGCTTTCACTATTGTGGCAGAGCTCCTTGTCTCTGAGCATGCTCCTAGTGGGCATCTTGGGAGACTTGGTCTGGCAATGTATGAAAAGTCACCATAGAAAGTCTCCAGTTTAGCAAGATTAAGCAGGAGGGGTCTGTCATCAGAGGCATACCTAGGATATGGCAAGAATGGTCACTTGCCCTTGACACCACTTGAACAGAGCAGAAGGACTCCCTTCCACTGAGCAGGAGCAGAAGGAGCAGAAGTCGCCACTTTGTGTTCCAGAGACTTGTGATCTTGCTTGACCTTGTGATCTGGCTGCCCCTGTTCCTTATGCTCAGTGGCATCTCCCTTCAAGTGGGAGCCTCCACAGGAGAAGGAATGGGGGCGGCAGCCAAACCATAAAGCCACTACCATGTCCTCCGCTACGAGAACATAACTGATGTTGTGACATAACTCCTGGGTTCTCCCAGAGGAGGAGGAGGCACTAGAGGTGATAGCTTTGCAGTCTGGCTAATGTCCCTGTTCCTTCTCCTATAGAGGCTCCCACTTGAAGGGGATGCCCCCAAGTGGCAGAACTGGGGGCAGACGTCAGTCTATAAATCTGCCGCTGCCAGTGCTGCCTCTTCTGAGAGAATCCAGAAGTGATTTCATGATCACATGATTTGACATCACAATATCGCAGCCCCTGGTGCCGGGACCTCTAGGTATGCAACTGTCTGTCACACCTGCATTGCGTGCCAAAGATTCCATGTTCAGTCCCTGGTAGCATCTCCAGATAGGGCTGGGAAAGACCCCCTGCTGGGACTGTGGACAATGCCAGACAATGCTGAGCTGGAAAGACAAAGGAAGAACCAAAAGGAAGTGAAGGATGGCTTGTATGAAACAAACAAGCATTCCTGGTCGCAGTGACATAAAAAGGAGGTGTCTTTCAAAGCTCCCACTCCCACCCCAGCAAAAGTTGCTTCTTTATAAAGCTAAAACTTGGCAGGTGGCAAGAAAAAAAAGCAACTCTAACAAAGTTGTTAGTCTCATTTGAACAATTACATAGCATTTGGGCTCTTGAAGGAAATGGATCTGGCTCCTTCAGAGGCAATCTGATTTCAATTGAGAAGAATTACAGTAAAAGATAGGACCACAAAAGCCAAAAAAAAAAGGGGGGGGAGGAAATTAAACCATAAAAAGCACATTATGGTAATGTTGAACAAAGATGAAACAAACCACCACAAAATCAAAGCTTGGAAATGAACAAAGCCCATTCTTAGGGCCATGTTTTATAATATTGACACATTACCTCATGGTCTCCAAATATAGCCTTCAAGGACCGTGAGGCACGGAGGTGGACCGGAGGCCAGATGGGCTGAAAAGAGGCTGACCAAGAAGAAGTTGTAGAATAGCAGAAGCAATGGAAGGTGGCTGTAAAGGGAACAAGAAAGGTCTGGAGTAAAATGGCTTAGACCCCGTTTGAGCAGAACCTAATACCCCAGTCAAGTCTCGAGTTTCTTCACAAGCCCTAGCAGGCACCCTTTGCTGACTCACCCAGAGTTGTGACTCAAATCATTTTGACTTGAGTCAAGAGTCTTTTGTTAAGCAAGCCATGAATGGCACGCCAAGGGACAGATCCAAAGGGACTGCCTGGGCAAGGTGGGAAGGGGGTGGGACAGACAACGTGAGGGGACAGAATCCGCGAGCAGGAGCTGGGTCGTGTGGTGGCAGCTGGGAGGCTTGCATTATGAGCACTAAGACCCAATCCTTTGCAGCTCCACTCAGAAGTAGTCCCATTGTGCTGAGGCTTCTTCCTCTTAGGTAACAATGGAACCCAGAGCCGCCCAGAGCCATGAGGTTGGAGGACGGCATGATCACTAAGAATTGCCTCCTCCCTCGCTTCTCTGCCTCTTCCTCCTCCCTGGGCTTCTCCAGCCAATCCTAAGGCAAGAACCCCTTGGGCGCCTCCTTCTGCCCTCCTTCATCCAGTGATAATTGGTTCCTTCAGAGAGGGACAAGAGAGCCTGCTCCTGCCTACCTCTCCCCCTCCCCTTCCTGCTTAATGAAAACATTAACATGTCCCTGCTTCCTGGCTGGATCTGCTGGCTTTCAGACGGCGTTACATGACAAAAAAGTAAGCAAACGTACCCAGACTTGTGGGTTTTCAGACTTGAATTTTTCAGATTCATTCTCGAGTCAGCGCCCAAGTCCTTGACATACAGGAGTCGCGTCTACACAAATCAGCAAAATGTCAGAGAAGCCTATGGAGGGGGAAGAGAAGCCAGGGGGGAGGTGGTTCTTAGCTATCATGACGTAAGAACATAAGAAGAGCCCCACTGGATTTGGCCAAAGGCCCATCTAGTCCAACTTCCTGTATCTCACAGTGGCCCACCAGATGCCTCAGGGAGTACACAAGACAACTAGATACATGCATCTCCTTGCCACTCTTTTGCATCTGGCACTCCAAGGTAGCCTACCTCTAAAATAAGGAGGTTGCATTAACCATCATGGCCTGTATCCTGCGATGGACCTTTCCTTCAGAAATCTGTCCAGTTCCCTTTAAAAGACATCTAGGCCAGATGCCATCACCACCTCCTGTGGCAAGGAGTTCCACAGATTCTTTCCTCCAACATGGCTCCGGCAGGCTCTGGGCTCCATTGTTACCTAAGAGAAAAATGCCTCAGCACAATCGAAAAATCAAAATCAAATATTATTTATATACCGCTTTTCAACACAAAGTTCACAATGGGACTACTACTTCTGAGTAGAGCTGCAAAGGATTGGGTCGTAGTGCTCATAATCTGAAAAATCAATCAAAACTTATTTCTTTTTCAGTTTACCCTGAACAGTATCTTCTCAGGTGAAAGCAACAGGAGTCTGAACAGAGAACATCCCTGCGAGTCTTGAGCAGTTCTGCACTATCTCATTTAGGCTCATTGTCCTTAAATCCTGAAAAGGAGCAAATAAAGAAAAGAAAAGAGCGCACGAGAGAAACTAAGGCATTAAGAAAAATAAATAAAACATTCCCAGAAACCACCCAACCAAAGAAACTTGATAATAACAGAATCCCAGGTTACTCACATGAAAGAGACTTCAGAGTGGTTACAAGGCATTACAATGATAGCCTTGGGAGCGTGGATGGTCGGCTGTATTATATACATGTATCACTGCTTTGTAATGGTCCCCAGGATTAGGAACCACGAGGTACGAGGGCTAAATATTTCTTTGAAATTAAGTCTCACTACTATTAAACCCCAAATCTCCCCTGAATATGCTAGCGCAAGAGATGTCCTATTCTATTTGCTTGAATAAGAAAGATTCTATTTTGGCTTAAAATCCAGCCCTGACATTACCTGCTTAAAAAACACACGCACAGAAAAGATCGCTGCAATAATTCCAAACTTCAAAGGTCCAACTTCAAAAGATTTCTTACATTCTGCTTTATGGGATGGCAACTTTTGCACACACATGCATATGCTTCCTGCTCTCCCTCCCTCTTTCCCTCTCTCTCTCTTTTTTCCATCACTAAATGCCTTAATAATGAGCTTGGTTTCAGATTTTGTGAATTGGAGCCAAGTAACTCTGTTTTATTATATTTGCTGGGAAATGAACTAGCTCAGGGTAATTAGGAAAGCAATTTTATTAGCTTCTATTTCATAAAGATTGTTTTTTAATCAGAGTCAGAACTTACTAGAAATGATTCTTTGTTTTTTCTTTTCCTTAAAAAAAAATTGCCTCTCTTGTTCATATGGCAGATGGCTCCATGCGTCGTAACCCAGCGGAGTTACATGGAGTGCACATGGAAAACAGGGCTATCATGATTAAGCTACAATGCCATAAATGTAACCTTCATACAGTAGCATGGTAAATAAAAAGTCGGAACCTAATGAGCACTCCACTGGGGTTTTCAGCATCCCTCTGCTTCAGTCTGGGCCTCTCCATTACTGATTTACTTTTGAAATGGCAAACCTGTCCCATCTCACTTTGGTACACGATGGCTAAGAGCAAACTTTTAAATTTATCATCGGTATTGAGAGCAGCCTTTTAATAAGAATATCCAAGGCAATCGCCATTCTCATGGCACAGAGCTTTGTGGCAGTGAAGCGAGTGCTCCACTAGCATGTGCTGTCGCAAACGTGCCATAAAGCTTGATGCTTCCCGCTGGCACCAGTGCAAGGAGCAGTGTGTGCTGGCTTAAATAAGTGCTCTACTGAGAAGTATGGGGTGGGCAGGGTGGAGTGGCCCAGGACAGAGGGAGGTGGAACAACAGGGCAGGGGGAGGGTGGCGACTGGGGCAGGGAGTGGATGGATTGGGGCCAGGAGGGGAATGGGATGGGAGGAGATCAGGGTTGTCACCCTACCGGTTCGCTGGGCGGAGTTCCGTCCGTTGCGGGGAGGGCTTCCGCGTTGATTGGCAGCGTGATCGCTGC
>JAJKFI010031929.1:21616-34902 GCA_029204185.1 Lerista edwardsae
TCCGTTGCGGGGAGGGCTTCCGCGTTGATTGGCAGCGTGATCGCTGCCTCCGGTTGCGTTATGGCGAAAGCACGCCCGCTACAGCGGGCGGGCTTCCGCCATTACGCAATGGAATGCAGCGATCACGCTGCCAATCAACGCGGAAGCCCTCCCCGCAACGGACGGAACTCCGCCCAGCGAACCGGTAGGGTGACAACCCTGGAGGAGATGGCAGTGCCATATTGCTGGCCATATGGTACCCCCCTTTCCAGGCTTGATCTGCCATCAACAGATGCTAGTGATTTAGTTGGCATGGGTTGAAACAGACCTGTAGTGCAGTTTGGGGGTGTTCCACCAGAGCAAGGAGAAAAGTATCCCAATACCTTGAGGATACTTCCTGAAGCTGAAATTCCCCTGTGAGATGCAGCACAAGCCACTGCATCAGCGCAGGGGGATTTGTGCTGGCATCAGCGCAGGGGGATTTTTGACTGATGGGTTGCTCGTCAGCAGGTGATCCATCACTTTAGTTTCCTTTCCTTGCAGTCTTATTGAAGTCCAGGTCTTGGCATCTATTAGAAACCCTGCAAGGGCTGGTCTACACTATGTTTTGGCACCAAAGTCTTAGAAAAAAGGAAATTTGAACCAAATTTCAGGGGTTTTCCCCAGGAGAAGCATTTGAGGATTTCAGGAGCATGGACACAGCTGGCTTCTCTTTTGTGTTTTGTTAATGGGCATGTGAGGATCGATCATGCAGAGAGGTAAAGATGTACACAGGACGTGAAGGCTCTAAAAGCTGCTGCAAACTAGAATTGCACCAACATTTCAAAGAGAATTTCAGGGTTCCTTCCAACATGAAATGTGACAATTTCCAAAAGAAGCCAAGTTGAGTTCCTCACTGGGGTTCTGCACGTGCCTCCTTCAAATGACGCACGTGCAATGCTCTGAACAAAATTTGGAAATGAAAAATAGTACAAGGGAGAATTCCTAATGCATTAGTCCCTCTCTGAAAACTTAGAAATTTCACAATCTGGAGTGAAATCCAGATGAGGGAAATTTTCAGATGCATCCCTTAACTAGTTACATGAATCATGTAAACATAACCCAAGGTCTCAGCAAATGTGGAGAAAGAGAAATCAACAGAGGATATAAGCCATATTAAACACACACACACACACACACACACACACACACACACACACACACACATTCTTCCTACAAAGTGGAAGGCAGGAAATTGCCATGTTTCATCATGTTCATCTTGATGGCACAGGTGACACCCTGTTCAGGTGTGCATGCATAATCACTTCCCAAAATAATCACCATTTTGAATAATTTCACTCCCAGAAACTTGCAGCTTCAACTTATTCTCTGTGAGCAACTCATAAATCTTGAGCCTGGAATGTGAATCGAGACAGGGAAGTGCAGACTCGGGAGCCCGTTGGATTTATTTAACTTTAGTCTTTATTTATCGACATAAAACTGCATTATTGGTTGTAACATCCAAACAAAAGAAAACAGATTGTAAGACTCCATTAATGCTTTCCCAGAAGGGAAATCTAGAGTTTCTCCTGGGCCTCTCACTCTCTCCTTTGTAATATTAAGATGATGTCATAAACTCATAATTACTTTGCGGTGCTCGGATGTGCTCTTAGGCTGCCTTGTTTGGAGAGGCTGATTTCCATTCTGACTGATGCATAATGAAGGGTGTGTGCAGGTGGAAAGCAGAAGATGGGTCTTTGGTGGCTCAGAATGTGAGGAACCCCAACATTTTACCTTTGCTTTATTATGACAGGCTTCTCTGTACACAAATTCACAGAAGTTTTATGGTTCGGAGCATCCTTATTAAAAATGAAGTCGTTTCATTAATGATCAGAAGTTGACTCTTTTGTGTCTAGCAGGCACAGCAAAAATGAATTTCAGGATTTAGGTTCTTTGGCTGAGAATTGTTGACTGTTTACATTCAGGTTGAGCTGAAAGTATTTACGGCTTTGGGTAAGGTCAGAAACAACTCGGCCTTGCTTTTTCTTCTTCGTCTCAGGGTCATTTTCTCCACATCTACTGTTGCTTTGCCACTATTTTTTTCCCTACAGGTGACTGTCTCTGTTTCAGCGGCGTCATTCAGCCGGAACGCTGGGCGGGAGGAACGGGTGAGCGGCAGCCCGCCCGTTGCGTACCATTCCGTTTCGCCGTCTTTCCTGCCCCCGCGGGGGCAGGGAAGATGGCAAAATGGAGCGGTATGCAACGGGCGGGCTGCCGCTCACCCGTTCCTCCCGCCCAGCGTTCCGGCTGAATGACGCCACTGCTCTGTTTCCTTCCTGAACTATTCTTATCTTTTCCAACTAAGTAAGGATCACATCTTTTCCAACTAAGTAAGGACTGCAAAGAGATCCAATCGGTCAATTCTCCAGGAAGTCAAGCCTGATTGCTCCCTGGAAGGACAAATGCTGAAGCTGAAGCTCCAATACTTTGGCCACCTGATGAGAAGAGAGGACTCTTTAGAAAAGACCCTCATGCTGGGAAAGATTGAAGGCAAAAGGAGAAGGGGGCGACAGAGGATGAGATGGTTAGATAGTGTCACCGAAGCAATGAATATGAAATTGGGCGAACTCAGGAAGCTAGTGGAGGACAGGGAGGCCTGGCGTGCTGTGGTCCATGGGGTCGCGAAGAGTCGGACACGACTTAGCAACTGAACAACAACAAAGGATCACACTGTGAACTGGATGTTGTCACAATAATAAGTAGCCAAGTAGGGTGGTGATGGCTACATTACAACATTACTGAGTTGCAAAGTCAATTAAACAAACCAGTCGGTTTTGGGCAAAGTCAATTATCTGCTTCTGTGCGCTGAAACCTTTAACATCAGCCATCCTTCAGGAACATCTGTGCCTCCTGCTGACCCTATAGGGACAAGCCTGGAACCCTGAAGACCACTAACTGCCGGGGCCCAGAGGACTCTGCAGAGGGCTGCTTCTGGGGGCTGGCATAACTACCTGCAGCTGTGGACCCAGCCAATGGGCCGCCAGGGACAGAGAAGGAGTTGGTCTGCCCCCTCTGCTGTTTCCTCGCCCCCCCCCCGTGCACCACTCCGCTCCTCCCCCATGCCATGCCAGGCTCCATTTTGGAGTCATGAAATCCTAGAGGTGGGCAGAGGGCCAAAGTCTCTGCAAGGTGAGGCCCCTTGTTGCCACCCTCTACCCGCCCCAGGAGCGCCGCACCCGGGGCTTTTGCCCTCCCTGGACGTAATGGTAGGTCCATGATGGATTACCTGGATCCATCTGCAGCTCCTCCTGCCCCCTCCTTATAAACAGCCCTTACGACCTGTCCTGGCTGGAAAAAGGGAGTATAAATATAACAGAAATGGACAGAGATTGATGGCAGCATATTCTGGCCCAATTTTCAGCCCAAGCCTATGCATGTCTACTCAGAAGTAAATCCCATTGTGCTCCATGAGGCTTGCTCCCAGGTAAGTGTGCACGAGGAGGGCACAGCAGCAGCTACCCTGAACTGAGGGGGAGGCTCCAAGGGTCAGGATAATCTGCTTAGCTAATTAGAACCTACAATTCCCTTGCAATTTCACCTGGGTTTTCAACCTGAATCTGAACATGGAGGACAAGGTGGAAGGCATTTCCCTGAACTCCTTTTGGGCAGAGACATCATCCGGGCATGCCAGGAACCGGAACGCCCAGATGATTGGCAGCCCTCCGCCCCTATGGCGGAGGGCAGCCACGCCTCCCTGCGCCTCGAATCGCTCCATTTCAGAGAGATTCGGATGCGTGGGAGGGTGGGCGGGCCCAGGAGCAGCTCGCCCGTCCTCAGGAGAGGCGGCGCTGCCCGGGCCCATCTATGGAACTGGCGGAATGGCGTACCGGGCCGTTCCGCCAGGATGACACCACTGCTTTTGGGTCACTCTAGTCAGTGAGTCTCCCGGAGAATCTCCCAGCCCAGCCTGGAAATGTCAGCTGGGACCTTTTCCACACAAAGCAGGACTCCAAGCAGGCCCTTCTCTCCAGGAACAGATCTTTTACCCATGTCAGTATCTGCGTGGGTGATGATTCTGGGAAACGCTGGAGGAAGTCACAGGATTGGCTCTCACAGTCATTGGCTCCACTGCAGTTGCCATCCCAGTATAGGACTGGTGGTCTTCACCAGCTATGCATTTCAACCTTTCCAATATTGAAGTTCAGAGGTTTCCTCCTTCTTGCCCACGGAAAACTTGCAGGAAAGGTGCTGAATGCCAAACAAATCTCAACCCGCTCGTTTTTATTCCAGGAGGGGAAACAAAGAGACAAAATTCATTAGATCAATTCTTCATTCGTAATTACAATATTTGCTCAGCTGTCCTTCAAGCTTCTTCCTTAATAGGCATGAGCATTGCCAAATAAAAATCCATTCTCAAACAAACCCCATGCTACTTTCAATCGAGACAGGGTTATTATTACCATAAAACATTTCTATAGCCCTGTAAATTTACATGACGCTTTCCATAAGATCGGCCATGCTACAAATTTCTCATCCCGACACACAGTTCTATTCCCACCCACCATTATCCAAGCAAAGCTATGTGCCCACCTCCTGATAGTGTGCTTGAAAATCCCGAAGACCCAGATTTTGCAACATCCCTCCGCACAAAAATGTGCAAACTTTGAGGTGCACATGTTTCTGTCCCGGGTGCCTTTCCCCAAGGTATCATCTGTGACAGCCCAGTCCACACCGCATGATCAGCACTAGATCACAAATTCCATTTGAATTATGTAAAATGAACAGGACAAATAGGCATCTATTCACAAGTAAGCATTTTACAACAATATTTCAGGCCCTTTTCCTGATGTTATTAAGTTTCTACTGACTTTTCATCATAGAATTCAAGGTTCCAATACATGGAGTTCCATGTATCAAATACATAACCAGACCCAGATCAGCTTAGCTTTAACAAAGGTGCCTTCAGACTATACTTAGCTGATAGGCTAGGAGCTGTTTTTCATGTGCCTTCAGACTATACTTAGCTGATAGGCTAGGAGCTGTTTCTCAGAGCTGTTTCTTTGGGTACCCTCCCTGATATTTCATGCCCTCCAAGCTCCAGTATACAGTAGTGTGTGGAATCCCAGATGTGGCTATCTTGGAAGAGTTTTCATGTTCCACTTCCAAGTTTCTCTAGCTGCACCACGGCCATGTCCATTAGCCCAGCTTCTTGGCAGGATGGTAAAACAGCCAACGGTTCTGACTGCCACACCCCCAAGGAGAATATTGTTGAGCTGGAAAGGCACAAAAGGGGCAACTGCAATTATCAGAGGGCTGGAGTACCATCTTTATGAGGAAGGCTGCAATATTTGGGGCTTTTAAGCTTGGGAAAATGCTGATTAAAGGAGACACAACAGTGTGCATCATGTAGGCAGAATGGAGAATGGGGGCAGTTGTCTCCATTTTGCAAGAGATTCTGGCCGGCCCCCCCCCCAAAAAAATACAGTGTGAGCCCAGTATCCACACTTGTAGACTCACGATGGATGCCAGTGGATACTGAGGTCCAATTTTAAATCCCTTTAAACAGAAAAAAGACCAAACTTGGATTCCTACCTCTTTATGGCCCAAACCATGCCATTTTCAGGCATCTACAGCTATTTTTAGCCCCCAAAGACCCACTTTCTATGGCAAGGCTGGGAGGAGAAAGGAACCTCTGTGCGACCCAGGAGTGGATCTTTTGAGGCTAAAAATAACTCAGTTCTGGCATGTTTTTTTTTTGTATTTAACAGGATTTAAAACCAGACCCAATATCTGTTGGCCTCCAAAGCGAGTCATACTGGGATCCTGATGAACTTGCCACAGCACATAAACCTTCTGTAGAATTCAATCCCACATGATGTGGGGATGGCCACTAGCTTGGAAGGCTTTAAAAGTGGACTGGACAGCTTCATGGCAGACGGGGCTATCAATGCCTCCTAGGCACGATGGCTGTGTGCTACTTCCAGGTTCAGCAGCAGTCCGCCCCTGATTGCCATCTGTAGGGCGCTATGGCAAGAGAGGGGTGTCACAGACCACAGAAGTTTCCTGTTTTAGTGGCAGCCATGTGTGCTCTGTAATGTTTTGTTCCACCCAGGATTATTTTTTTTTGCGCGATGCTCTGTTTTAATCTTCCTTTGACCTAGGAAAGCTGTCTTTGCAGACTGCTCTCATCAGAATAGTAATATGTATCAGTGGATCTCTTTATCATTATGATGATGTGTCAGTCACTCTGACACTGTTTGACTTATCAGAGAGTGAAAACTTAATCACATACCATAAAAGGAAATGGTGTTTGATAGAGAATTTTACATCCACGTACTCATTTAAGATTTAGCCCACCATATTAATGCAAAATATACAACTGGAGTCCTCTTGCCTCCAACCGGAGGTTACAAGAGTGTAATAAATATTATGTCCTCCCATCATGCAATTAAAATTTTCCACCTCGTTTCTCCATGCAAAACACTCCAATGTTGTCAATCATTTGGAGACAGGATTTCTGACATCATATAATTTCACTTCATTTTTTTCGACAGACATCATACCAGGAAATTATATAAGGAAAGCTCCTGTTATAGCTTTATTCCCCCCCTCACGCCAGATACAGACATTAGCGTACATTTTCATTCATCCCCGACAATAAGCTTCCAAGGGGGGAAAGCAAGCAGCATTGCTGCACTGCGAGACTTGGCAGATGGAACGTGTTACTCCTCCGAAACGGTGGCTTTCACTGCAGGCTTATGATTTGGAAATGTGGCAGTGGAAGTTTGCACCTCTCGATGGGTGAAGCGACAAGGTTGCCATTTGAAACGGCGACCACCTGGGAAGCGGACTGCAAAACATATGCCCGCTTTTGAACTCTTGGGTGCGGAGCAGTCGGCAGACTAACTAGCGAGTTGCCAGACAACCCAATTTCCAATGTGGCAGTCACAAAGAAAAGCGCCTGCATGCTGCCAGGTAGCCCACCTGTTTTCCACGCTATTTGCCAAGAGACAAATATGCTTGCTTTCTTAAACACCCCTGTCAAGCTTGAGAGGAAACAGGAATGGAACGACTGCATCAGGTCACCCATCTCAAGGAGCAGGGGGTGGGGGGGGAAGCAACATTCACAGGCAGGATCCAAGAGCCACATCAATGTAGTGGCCAAGCCTTGAGGGAGCAAAACATGAAGAGGACGTTGCCTTGGAGGGCAGAGCTAGGACCAGGCAATGCCGGCTGGAAGCCCTGGGATCCAGTGTCAGAAACTGCTGAAAGCCAGAACCCTGGGTATACCTGCCCCTTGTGGTATGACAGGCTTCCTACCAGGAAATTGTATAAAGAATTGGATAAGGAAAACTCTTATTATATCTTTATCCCCCTCCCAAGACAGATATTTGCATACATCTCAAGTTGTAAAGGCTCTCCAGGCTCTAATCCTTGAAAGCAGTGGTTCTCAAAGGTTTTAGACTAGGACCCACTTTTAAGAATGGCAGTCATGTGGGGATCCATCGAAGTGATGTCATTAACCTGGAAGTGATGTTGTGGCAGGAAGTGACATCATCAAGCAGGAAGTGCTGTCATTATAACATAATAAAATGACACTCCTGGAATGCGAACTGGCATTCTTGGATTGAAGCAATTGCACAGCCAGGAAACATCCCTGGCAGAAAGCAAGATTAGGACAAAATCGTATGTAAATCACTGAATGAATTTTTTTTAAAAAAACGCTCACTTGAAAATTCAAACTGTTAACACTCACAAAATGAATATAGCCAGAGTAAGGTCTGCAGCTTCCAAGATGGCCCACCTGACATCAGGTTGCAAACCACCAAGTGAATCCTGACCTATAGTTTGAGAAACACAGCTTTAAAGCTTATGGAGCTATCATGCTTTCAAAGTACTTTGACCTTTTGCAACTCCAAAGAAGTTAGTACAATGGATATCCCAGATACCTTGCTACCTCCCTTCCTCCTGGCCTTCAGACACCAGGTCAAGAAACTGTTATTATCAGTAGGGGGGTATGGTGTGGTCAGTATAGAGGAACATTGCACTGTCAGATAATGTCATCCTCCTAACCCAAATGTCAACCCCTCACCCTTAAAATCCCAGAACTGGCCCTTCCAATGTCATCACCTAAAAACCAGGTGGAAAACTGGAGAGCTATGTTTTTTTCTCTCTGTCTCAGTTCTCAGAGGTGCAGTTTGTTGATACAAGGGACAGGGACAGGGGCATAGCTAATGAGAGTGTAGCCCAGTGCCGAGGACAAAATGTTGCCCCAGAAGTGACATCACAACAGGAAGTGACATCACAATTGTACACTCATTTTCTCTGGCTTTTTTGGCCATAACTTTTGATCAAATGAAGGTACTCCAGTTTGTTTCATTGCATTCTGCATGAAATTCATATCAAGTGATATATAACACTATTATTCCTAATAAACTTGATTTTAACAAATGGCAATTTTTACATGACAGTTGTATTTCCCTTTTCAGGTTTTTTGCCCACAACTTTTGATAAAGATATTGCACACTGGTTTCACTGCATTCTGCATTAAATTACCCTTCCAATGAGATATATAACATGATGTTATTATTCATACATAACAAGGTTTTCACAATTTTGGACACTAGCGTCAAGCTCAGCTTGTTGCTCCCCTAAAGCTTGTTGTCCGGTGCAGTTGCACCCCCCCCCTGCACTTTTTTAGCTCTGTCCCTGGACAGGGCTTCTCAGGAATGGCGACCAGACTATGGAACGCTGTCCTTTCTCATGGCAGAGCTGGGGGTCTTCTCGCACTACTTTTAGGCACCAATTAAATACACTCCTGTTTGGGCACATGGCCCAGTAATTAGTCTTGCTATTTATTGCTCTCATAATGGCTCCCGTTATCCTTCTTTCTCCCCTCACCCAGCATTTCTGCTGCTTTATGATCGATCACTTTAGTCGTTCTTTTTTATTATTATTGTTATTACGACATTATGGTTTTTTTGCTTGGGGAGGGAAGTGGAAGGAGGTTCTGTCATAGAGAGGCAAGAAGGGGTGTAAGTAAATAAATAATATGCCAGGGTCTGTTTGGCCCTTTCACCCCATTTGCTTCTGGTTTGTTGTTTCTCTTTTGGTTCATCACTGTTTTATTTGTGATGACAAATTTTTAAAAAAATTAAATCTGTTTTAAAGGATTTTTTTTCCAATCACCCCACCTTGAGGTGAGATGAAACTATCTGAAATAAATAAGTACCTCAAAGGGATTGTAGTTTGTTTTTCATTTGAGGAGTTTTTTTTTAATATAAAAACCGTTTGGATTGTTGGAAAGATATATAGTTCTGAATATCTGTGCATACTTCCCTTATCCCTACACAGATGAGATTATTCAAATGCAATGTGGTGTTTGCCTAATCCCTACAGTAGTTTATCAATATTTCTTCGTTTATTCTGGTTGATGCTGGCTGCTTTTCTTTATATGTTCTGATGCTGTCCATTTTTCAGAGGGATTGGGTCAGCGGCGGCATTCAGCCGGTACGCTGGGCGGGACTTACCTTTGACCGGCAGTCCTCCCGTTGCGTAACGGCGCTTTCCGCCGCTTTCTTTGGCCAGAAATCTAATCATAAAGACTCCCGGGGCGGGCAGGAAAGCGGCGGAACTCGCCGTTACGCAACGGGAGGACTGCCGGTCAAAGGTAAGTCCCGCCCAGCGTACCGGCTGAATGCCGCCACTGGATTGGGTTGTGTGGCACGCACTTGGCTTGACATATTAAGCGTTTTCTGCACCACCACCCCCTCTGGAGGCACGTGCCTCTTATTATGATCTATCAGTCCGAAACCCGCATATTAGAGGCAACGAGTCCACTAGCCCTCGAAGAGCCATTGGGGGCCAAACAGCCTTGTTCATTTTGTCGATAATCTACAACTCAGGAAGTCACCCGGTTTCCTTTTGTCCGCATCCCATTTCGTGGGATTTCATTAAGCAATACATTAATTCACAGAAAATACTTTTGAAAGTTTTGTCGGGAAGTCTGCAGTGGGAAAGCAAACCATATAAAACAAGCAGTCCTTGTCTAATTTCCCCAATGGTATTTTTCTAAGCTCCTGATCTTTTTTTTTTATCCAAGGTTCCTGGTTGAGGGCCTGGTAAGGGCCACACTGTCCCGTTGCTCTCGGTTGGCCAGAAATCTAATCATAAAGACTTCTCAGTACTTCCTCAACTCTCAGAGCGCAATCCTACCCAGCGCTGGATTGGCAAGGCCGGCCGGGCAGCGCCAAATTCAGCGCTGGGTTGGGGCGGCAGGAGCCTCCCCGTGGCAAGGGAACGTTCTGGGAGTGGCAAGGGAGCTCTGTGTTGCTGCTTCCAGGAGCTTGGCAACCCAGATGTTCTGCAGTGACATGATGACTTGATCATCATGATGATATGATCATCGCTGAATGTCTGGTTTCATTTTCAAAAGGGTTGCTGACCCCTATGCTATAGAAATGTTAATTGATAGTGTCAACCACCTGCAACACAGCGATCAAAATGATTTGTTCATGTATCCCTTTGATTCTCCACAGAATTTCATATGAACATCACTTTTGAGATACAGTGCAAAAGTAATGCTGAAACCCATATTTTTTCGTATGGAATGGCTCCTGGTGAAGCTTCATAGGAAAAAAAGGGACAAACAGATTGTCAAAGTTTCTCCTTCCAAAGCAGCCTCTTTGTATTTTAACAATCTCAGAATGTCTGTTTAACATGGAATGCTCAAAATGACAGGGCTCCGACAGCTACGCATCGAGTGACAAAGATTACTGTCACCCCAGCTCATCAGTTAATTCATCAATGGCAATGGTCTATTCCATTTCTTGGTAGCCTAGCAACAGCCAATCACAGTGAAGGCGTTTCCCATGTGGTGCTTTCTGGAATGCCTTCCTATAAGACGCAAAAGCTGATTTATACATTTACATGCTAAAATATATTTTAATTCATGGGAATGTTTGTGTTGTAGGGCTGGGATTCTAACAGCTCCCTGGTGATACAGTATTGGTATGACCAAACTTCAAATATCTCAGTGGATTCCATCATTGTACAAATTGATATGCCTGTAAAAATGGTGGAAAGGATGGAGGTTCTTCTGGCTAGGGGATCTACTGATATGGCAACAGTGTGCAATCGTAATCTGGAGTTAGGCTGGGACAGTTAGGCCAGCAAAATTTAGCTGGCACAAGGACCACTGTAAAGCACGTTTGGACCACTCTTGGAGGATGGCACATGTTTGTGTGCTGGCCTCTCTGACTCTGAGTTTGGTCCAAACATGCTTTATGATGGCCCTTGTGCTGACCAAACTTTGCTGGCCTAACTGTACTGGCCTATTTCCAAGTTAGGATTGAGCCCTCACATAGTGTAGTCTCTGGAGTCCCTTTAGAACCTTTTGTACCTGGAACATTCAGGTACACGGTAAAGCCATGGGAATCTTAAAAGATGCAAGGGTGTTCTATCCTGCCAAACCAGGATAAAAGGGTATCCAGAAACCAGGGTTTCTCCATGTATAGTCCAAACCTACATAACTCCACCTGTGCCAATGCAGTTGCACCAACAGGGCTCACGCTGCATCCCCTGGGGAATTTTCAGGCCCCAGAGATAAGGGATCATTTATTTTCTTGCCCGGGGTAAGTCTTCATCACCTGCATGGGTATACTCAGATCTGCAGCAGCTACTTTAGTGCTGCAAGTCCGAGTGGTCCTGAGAAGACGGATCAAGACCAGGAAGAGGATCAAGGTTGGTAGAGCTGCTGCGGCCCATATAGTTTCCTTCCAGCCTCACCCACCCACCCCCTCCATGCCCTGTCCTCCCTTTCTGCCCTCTTCCCTCCCCTTTCCAACTCCCCCCACCCCACTCTCAGACTTACCTGTCTGGGGCTGGTGGCAGTTCTCCCATTCTGCCACAATTTGTGGCAGTGTTTCTAAAATGGCTGCCAGTGGCACATTGTGTGCTCCGCTGGAAGCCAGTTTGCAGCAGTGGAATGTTACACTGCTGGTCAGGGGAGTCGTGTTGCTTTTAACAATGGGGGTGCACATGGCCACGCCCCCAATGTTGATGTGGGGGCGTGATGTGGCCATGCCCCCGATGTTGACATGGCCACGCCCCTGATGTGACCACGCCCCCTGTCATCACTGCCTGGCCTCGGAAGCGGTGGCTGCTCTCAGCTGCCTCTTTCGAAGCCGGGGGCGACCCAGCCATAGAAACGGAGGCTGCTCACAACAGCCTCTCCCAAGGCCGGGGCATGCAATTGCCACAGTGATTGCACGCCCCGGTCTCGGGAAGGGGTGCTGCGGCCTGACAGCAGCTTCTCCAGAAGCTGGGACAGGTGATGATCGCACGGCCTGGCCTCGGGATGGGGTGCTGTGGCCCAACAACAGCCTCTCCTGAGGCTGTTCACAGATCCCGGCCTCAGGAACGGGTGCTGTGGCCACTGATTGGGAGGGGTGCTGGGTGCCAGGGGGGCTGGGTTGAACGTGGGTGCTCCACCTCCACTGAAAAAAACCCATGGGTGCTCGAAAACCCAAAGCCCCTCCTAGTTGGCACCCATGCTGCTGGTTTGTTTCGAGACATGATTCACTTTGTTCATTATTACCTCTCAGGACCTCAACAGCCTGAGACCAATGTACTTGAAGGACCATCTTTCATGTGAATCTGCTGGTCCCATAAGATCCTTCCGAGAGAGGGCCTGTTGGGGTTCTAGTGTCTTCTGAGGTTCAGTTGGCAATGACTTGTGAGGAGGTGAAATTCTTGGTGGCAACTTTACTCTGTGAACTCTCTCCCACAAGAGGAATGATCGATACCTTCTTTGTCAGTCTTCCGGTACTGCCTATTCTGACAGACCTTTGACAGTTTGCTGTAACACTCCACAGTGTTGGATGTGTTCTCTTCTTCTGGAGTTGCTCATTAATCTTTGTTATATTTTATTATTATTTTAACTGTGCTATAATTGTTGTTCTGAGTCACCTTGAGTCAACTGAGAAAGTCAATTGAGAAAAATACATTTTTAAAGCAAATGATTGCAAGAGTAGTTTTATTGGTGGCTTGCCCAATTTAAGACTTGCAGACTCACCCCGGCCTCCTCCCAGTCTGGAAGCAGCACCCTGGGGGGAAATCCAAATTGAGTTGAGCTGAAAGGAGCCTGTTTGCAGCCCTGTTTAAAGACTGTGAAGGTACGACCCCTATTTCCTCTAGGCTTTGGGGAATAATGACACTCATTGTGTCAGCCCAAGCATAACAAACATTCCAATCCGGATGCAGCTGGGCATCCGATAGTGGTTTATTATTATTATTATTATTATTATTATTATCATCATCATCATCAT
>JAJKFI010031930.1:0-10141 GCA_029204185.1 Lerista edwardsae
AATAATAATAATAATAATAATAATAATAATAATAATAATAATAATAATAAATTCATTGATTTTTCTAAAAAAAAAAATTAAATTTCCCAAAACTGTTGCCTGAGGTTAAAACCTCTCCATTTTGTTTTAAGGCAAAGTCAGATGGAGGTGTGAAACACTTTGACTTCTCTTAAGTTCTTCACTATTTCACTTGACCAGCAACTGCTATTTGCCATGACATTTTGGTAGCAAATCTGGTTCCGTCACCTGCAGTAAAAATAGTAGCCCTGAGGAACAATGTTCTTTTGATGGGTGAACGATGTGATGGGACTTTTCTCCTACTACCTTGCTCTACCATTCACAATCGCATTGTGAGGTACTGTTTGGCTGTTCGAAGAGGTCCATGGAGTGCTGAACTATGAAATAATAAGCGAGAATGTGGCAGCTAATCACAGCTGAGGTGGTATTGGAATTCCTTCACATGTTGGATCCTGGTTGGGTTCCCTGGAGCGGATGCTGTCACAGTGCTGGTGTCCATTTAAGGATTTCCCATCTCCAACAATTTTGTTTTATTTTCTATATTTGTTTTTTATTTAACAACAACACATTTTCCTGAATCTACTGTGATAGGATACACATTCACACAAGTCTTTTTCAATGTTGTGTTGGGCTCACACGTTTTGTGCTGCGTATTAAGCCATGACTGTGTTTTCTTTAATGTGATGACAATCCCTAGGACCACAATCAAACCGATAGGATCAATGTATAACTTAACAAAGTTTATGGATGTTTCCAACACCCCACTAATAATACTACAAAGTTACAGTAATTGCTGGTGGGATCATTTCTTCCAGCAAAGAGGTTGCAAACTGTTACACTGACAGAATTGGCTTACATCTGAAGTAAATAAAGACCTTGATTGTGATACACCAGAATAAGCAAGGCAAGGCAAGAAAAAAAAAATCTTACAAGATAACCTAGACCAGAATTTA
This sequence comes from Lerista edwardsae, assembly GCA_029204185.1. Taxonomy (NCBI): domain Eukaryota; kingdom Metazoa; phylum Chordata; class Lepidosauria; order Squamata; family Scincidae; genus Lerista; species Lerista edwardsae. Next base: position 972 of record JAJKFI010031930.1, read on the forward strand.
AAGTGGCATCTCAATATCGAGGATCAGGTATTTGAGGTAAAATAAAAGATTACAACAATTTCTCTTTGGGTTTGGCCAGAATCAAGGCAAAATGTGTTGAATGACAATTTACTGATTTTGAATGGGCAGCCGTAAGCATTTCCCAGCAGAGCCCTCCTCTCATAGGTGTGACCTGACTGGCCAGTGCCTGTTGTCTCTCCTTCTGTTGCTCAATTCCACAAATCAGAACTGATTTATGATTGACATAATGTCTACCTCGGCTTTCCACTCTAAATGGAGCACTCAGGAAGGTTTACAGTAAATTTAAAAATGAAAGAAAAATACATGTTCATCAAAGCACAATAACAAATCTGAAGCAGAACACAGCAAACTAATATACCTAAAGAGACAAAAAAAAACCCACAAAAAAGATAAGCCACATACTTGCCAAAACTAAAATAATGTCAAACGTTAAATAGAACAGATATAAAAAGACGGAGCCTGACAATTTAAGGGTGAAATCCTAAGCTGTGCTGGAGCAATGAGGCAGGCGAGCCAGCGCTGTATCCAGTGCAGCTTTGAAGTGCTGAGGGCAAGGGCACTGTCTGGGGTGGGCTTGGCGCGCCCACCGCCCTGCAGATACCTCGGTGCAACGGCCCCGGTGCAGGAGTTCAAGGCGCTCCTTTCGGGTCAGGCAAGGCCTCAGGGAGTCATCTGCAGTGTCGGAGGTTGGGGGTTGCTCCACCCTGGCCTGACTTTCCCCTGGGGCATCAGACTACAGGCCAGCTGAGAGACCACAGCAGCCAGAGTCCTAGCCCCAGGTTTTTCTCATCACTGGCCGGCCGACTCCTAAAAGGGTTTGCCCCCGCCCCTTCCGCGGGCCTCACCCCTTAGGGCTCCACCCCTGTCCCAGAGCTGTCAAGCTGTGCTGGGGAAAGAAAACCTGATGTGGCGCAAACCTGTGGCGGGTTGGGCAGGGCTTGCCCTGCCCCTGGGCTTTGCTCTGGGGTGGTACCAGGGCTGGGGGGTCGGGTTGTGGGATCATCGCTTGGCCGGCCTGGACTCGGCACCCGGGGTACAATCTCACCTGGTTCATGCTCCGGCGGGCCTGGGTCCTCCCTCTAGGGTATGATCGGCCACCCTCGGACATGCTCCAGTGGTATCGGGGCCGGCAGTGGCTGAGACAGCCCTGGGGCTGCATGCGCACCTGGGACCTCCCGAGCAGCCGTCGCCCTGGCTGCGTCATTTGGTGCGATGGGGAGGACCTCCTCCACATGCCATCGGGAGTGCCAGCCACCCGGTGGGTGGCGCAGACAGCTCTGTGGTGCTCCATGACGGTGGCCATGGCGCTCGGATGGCTGGAAGGCAGGCAGCCCCCAACCCAACCTCTGGATCCTGGCAGGGGTGACCGTGTAAGGAGGGTGCTGGCTGGGGTGCCTGACAGGCACGTTTGTGCCCTTGCCGCAGGGGAGGCTCCAACCTCGCCTATGGGTTCCTTGGATCTGCGCCTGCTGAATAGTGCCTGCTGAATAGCAGGCACAGAGCCTAGGATGCTGCGCGGCCTGAATTGGGGCTGCACTGCCTGGGATGGAGGCTTCGATGGGCACGGAGGCCACATCCCATCCCATCCTGTCACACCTCCCGGACTGCCCACCCCGCCAGGTTCCTCTGTGCCACCCACCCTCCTCCCGCCCAGAACTGCTCTTGCGCCAGCTGAGTTCGGCTAGCGCACAAGCATGCAGCGCTGCTATGGGCCGGCGCTGTTGGGCCAACGCTGCTGCTAGCATCAGCCCAATGGCACTAGCGTTGATGGGCGGGGTCGGTTGGTGCCTCCACGTCGGCGCTAGAGACATTGTGCTGACGCAAGCGGTTAGCGTCAGCCCAAGGGTGCAATTAGGATTGCGTCCTAAGTCAAGGCCAAAAGCCCTTCTGTCTTAGACCCCTCCACAGCTACTCATCAGATAGTCACCTTACCTATGAAAGGTGAAAAGGATGGAAAGTAATTTGGTTACCTTAGTACACCTGGACCCATGTGTGGTTGTGCAACAGACCCACCTATGGGATAAAATCAAGTATCTCCCTTTTACCCCCATTGAGTCATGCTGATGCCAACTGCAGGTGGGTGAGTGTGGAGTGGAGCATTAGCAGTCAGAGTGACTCAGGGCTCTTCATTAAAGAATCTCCTTATTTCTGACCTCTCCCATTTTGAAGCTAATTGAGCAAAGCCAAGTTACCATTGCAAGATAGCTATCGAAAAGGCCTTCCCCACCGCCCAATCACAGACCAAGATTGTCAGAGTCAACAATCACAAAAGCCACAAGAACCCAACAGCATTACACTGGAGCTTGTTTTGGCAATGATGCACAGCGGTAGCAACTGGAGGTAGGAAAATGGCGCCTTCCCTGAAACAGGCTGCCAAAAGTGACAAAGTGTTGACTGTGCTTCATGCTAAGTATAGCCCTGGAGGTCTGACATTGAGCAAGACATCTGTAAGCCGAGCTCTGGCCCAGATGGAGCCCTGTTGCATATGCGCCTGTTTCTGAACATGAGAGACACTTAAGAAAAGAAAGTTTTTGCACTGTAAGCCAGATGACCTTGAAGTGATAGACTGCAGAGCTCTATGACACTGCGCACTCAGTGCTATTCAACACTCTGCCTGAAAGGGAGGATGGAATGGATTTATTGACTTGTGACTTTGACTCAGGCCTGTGTATCAGGGCTGTTATTATGTGGAATGATTAGGCTGCAGTGTCAGGGACAAGTGAAAACTAGAACAACAAAGGACCTCCTTAACCTTTACCTGGACACAAGGCCATCCATAACAAGTTGCATGGCTTTGGAAAAAAAAACTAAGTTTATCTTGTGCCGCTCAATACTTTTTGCAGCTGTGGCAACTGCCCAGAAAGATGAATTGTTGAGGAAGACGGGTTGTAATTCAGTTGTGCATAGGTTACTGTTTGGGCGCACGTTGGACAAGGCGACATCATTTTTATTCAAGGCGTTTTGGGTCCAATATTCTTGACCTGGAAAACTGGCTTTTGTTATATTGTACAGGAAAGTAAATGTAATAAATGTAATAATGCAAAGAGCTGTATGAAACAAACACCCTTCTTAGAATGGTCCTGCATGAAGCTTTGACACTCAATATTCTCCAACTGAATCCTCAAAAATTTGCCCAATGTATGTAATTTTGGATTCTTTTCAGTCAGGTTTTTCCCCAGTATTTGACTAAATTTGATATTTAATGCATTTTAGTGCTTCCTGTTTGCTTGCTTTGGAGATTTGCTACATGATGCCTGCTAGAGTAACCAAGCAATGCTAATGATCCTAAATCACCTGAACAAGGAGGTTACATTTCTTCTTAAACTGCCCCTGTCATTGTTGAAAAGCCATTGGTGCTATCAGCAGTAACGGCCAATTGCCCCCACCCTACCTCAGGCAGCCAGGCTGGGGCTTGCCTCCCCATTGGCTGCAGAGCTGGAGGAGGTGGGAGCTGAGCTCTGGTCTGGCACGATTTTTCTTGACTGAGCTCAGTTCAGCCTGATCGGCAACCCCCCCTCCCTCCCTCCCATACAGTCTGAGATTAGCTGGTTGCTAGTTATAGGGCTAGGTAGGAATTTTTTGCTGTCATACTGATTGGCCATGGATGGCAGTTTTTAACCTACCCCAGACTGTTGTGGGACGGGGTGGGTTTTTTGAGTTAAGCAAAAGGTTTCTAATATTGGTCACTTGGCGTGATGCATGTGGGGTAGGGTAGGTAGGGCCTATCTTGGTGTCCAATCTGAGGCAGCAAGGTCAGGGGGTTACCCTTCAGCTCTGATGATGCTTAACTGGCTCAAAGAGGCTGGCTGGCAAGCAGAGACGAACCAAGCGCCAATTTCGCCTGTGGCAGGCGACAAAACTGCGCCCCCAGCACATCGCCTCGCCCCCAGGCATCGCCACACCACGCCTCCCTGCCCCTGGAATAGCTCCATTTTGGAGTGAAACGGACACCAGGGTGGGCGGGCAGGCCAAACAGCGCAGGTTAGCGCAGGGGTTACTCCGCGCAAAGGAGTCCCGCCGCCCCACCGCTGCTGGCGCCCATGGCTCGCGCCACCCCGGGCTACACCCACGCTCCGATTCTGCTGGCAAGCCCCTTGACTGGACTGGCAAGGCAGAGCAAGGTTCTTCCTGCGGGCTAACCAGTTCAGGTGCCTTGACCCTTCAGGGGTGACTATGAAAGGCAGTCCGATAACTGAGTACGGCCCTGAGTCGGATGGTTCGCCCTAGAGACCCACGGGGGAGGTAGACGGCTAGGATCGTTTCCCCCAATCTAGCACCCTGCACGCAGGCGGCTAAGGTTATCTTTTCTCCCCAACCTGCCCGGCTGCAATGTTGTACAAATTTGAATAAAGTGGCCCAGTTAAAATCCAAGCCACACTCTGATGTCTTTTTTGGGTGGGTGTGGGGTAATATAAACAATGCACATTGGGGAAACAATGCTTGTTTCACAGCTGCATTGCATGCACAGTATATATTCAGCAAATGTGTTTACTTCTTGAAAAAGCAACACAAGGCACCCAATAATGTCCTTAAAAAGACCATCCATTTTGGGATGATGAAGTGTGTTTCAGGGTCAGAGTCGGAGGGAAAGTCATGTGTGTGAACTAGACCTTTTTTCCTACTGAAAAGAAGGAAATTTCTGCCCAGGCTTAATTAACAGAGAAATGGAAAACAGAGGTGATGACTTGGGTAGTGAGGGCAATTCTCTTGGGCCGGCACTGAAATTGTGAAAAAGTGACATTCAAACCAAATTATAGCATTCCTTCCACAGGGAAACATATGACAGTTTTCAAGGGAAGCTAAACAAGTTTTCAGAAGACCAATAAAATTGTGGTGGTGGTGGGAGGATTTGTAGATTCCTGCAATTATCTAGCCCTGTTCAAACTGGGAGCACAATCCTTAAGTCTCTGTGAGCGGCAGACCTTGCAACTGCAGCTGATTAGAAGCTGAGCTCCAGCTGCCTCGTGGGAGGAGGAGTGTGCTGAGAGTCAGCTGCGTCTCTGGTGAGAGCAGGGAAGCATCAGCCAGCAGAAGACAGACAGGTGGCTAAAGAAAGAAGGCTAAATCCAGAAAGGAAGATCTGAATGTGTGTAGTTCTTGAAAGATAGAACATTCTGTAAATTGTAAAAACCTTCGGGTTTATGAATAAAGTCTGCCCATGTAAACCGCCTTGAGTTACAGTCACTAGAGAAATCTAGTGATCTTAAGAAAGGTGGTATATAAATACATGCATTATTATTATTAACTGTGCTAGAACTGCAAGGCCCTGCAAGGCCCTGTGCTGTACCCATCGCAGCTTTGGAGCACTGGGGAGCCTTCCCAGGGCAAGGGCATATTTGTGCCTTGCCCCATGGGAGGTTCCAGCCTCCCTTGTGGCTTCCTCAGATCTGCACCTGCTATATAGCAGGCACAGAGCTGAGAACGCTGAGCAGCCAGAATCGGGGCCAAGTGCCCTGAATCGGCCCGCATGGCCGGAATCAAGACCTCAAGGCTTGAGGACTGAACTGCCCCCCCTACTCCCCAGGCCTGCATGCCTGCCACCCCCACCCCACCCAGCTTCTCCTTCCTGCCCGCCATCTCCTCGCCCAGAACTGCTGGTGCACGAGCAGCACAATGTGGCTGTGAGCTGGCGCCCTTCGGCCGACGCTGCTGCTAGCGCCAGCCCAACAATACTAGCACTGACAGGGGGTGCTGGTCAGTGCCCCCCTGTCAGCACTGGTGATGTTGTGCTGACGCAAGCAGCTAGCGTTGGCCCCAAGGGCGCAATTAGGATTGCGCCCTGAATGTTTGCAAGGACAACACCCATGATGGGGAGACCCTGAGTGTGCCAGTAAGCATCAACCCTGACCTGATATGCTTCCCTTCCCCTCACATGCACAGCATTTGTCTGCACTGTCAAGTGCTGCGGGGCTTGGAAGATTTCTCCTGATGGTCAGGCATGCTGACTGCCCAGTGGTTTTGACCATGGGGAGGAAGCATCTCTGGTTACAGTGTTTGTCGGTGCACACAAAGCTGAGCATGTGGGAGGCAGAGCTTCACGAAAGTGCCAGGGGGAGAGGGTCTTTCACATGTTCCTGGCCCCCAATTGCTTAGACAGCATCCGCATGAGCACCGACAGGGCTTCTATCATGTCACTTTTTTGAATGGTTTTTCAATTGGCACACCTTCCTCCACTGGAAAGCTTTTCACGGCTGGTTTTAGCTTGTGCTCCGGGGTTCTTCTGTTTTTCTAGGTTATCCTGTGATTTTATCTGTTTTTAGCCACCTTGGGAGGACCTGTCTTAATGCATCAAGTATCAACATTTTAAATCAATCGCTCATGACGCCACCATAGAACACAGGAAGGCCCGTCATCACTTGTGTGGTATGGTACCTATATATCTGCAAAGGAACCACGTACGTGGCCATCTGCCAAGGGAAGCCGCCAGAGTGCTAACAGGAGCAGCATCAACACATGCAGGAAACCTTCATGTCTGGCTCCAGATTTGAAGAGGCTCTTGGCAAGATGATCTTTGGTAGATACCCTCCTATGTGGTGGGCCTCACTCCCCTTATTGTGGAGGGTTTTTTTTCATTATTAGCAGATCAACAGCAGCATTGCTGTTTTAGCTGGTGACTGTCACCGGGGGTGTTATTCCCCCACCCCAATGCTCTAAATAGCAGTGCCACGCCACTGAGAATACAATAAATTTGTGGCTACTGCCAATGTCATGCTAAGGTTCCCCTCTCTGGTTGATGGCTCATGCTAAGCCCCCCGCCCTTCAGTTGCAGGTTCCAGTTACTGCCTGGGCCCAATCCAGCCCAGATAATCAGGGCAGTATTAGCAATACACCAGCAACCCCTTGAACACTTGTCCACCCCACACCGAGCACCAAACACACTCCTTCTCCTCTCCCTCCACCATTTGACAAGAATCACCAGGGGAGGAAAGGAAGAGGTCATTTTCCTGAGTGTTCTGGAAAAGGACATTAGTGACTGCAGCGGAAAAGTTGGAAGAGGAGGAAAGCTCCTCCCCTTCCTTTGACAGGAAGGAAGGGGCATTGGTGAGGCAGGAGGTGGTTCGGGGAAGATGAAGGGTGTGTGTGCTTTACCTGGGCCCTGGGCACCCCCTCCAACCTGCTGTGCAAAGCTGCTTGCATGGCTGGGGCATCACAAAACAAGAGATTAGTCACATATCACATATGACAGTATACCAGTGATAATAAAAGCTAAATAAAGACATCCATTTAAGCAGATCCACCATCACACAGACTTGGAGTGATTTTTCTTTGAACTGACCATGTTGAAGTAGCCATGCCCCCTGATGTGACCACGCCCCCTGTCATCGCTGCCCGGCCTTGGAAGCGGCTGCTGCACCCCTTCCTGAGGCCGGGGCAATCACACACACCAGCCTCGGGAAGGGGTGCTGTGGCCTGAAAGCAGCCTCTTCCAAGGCCGGGGCATGCAATCACCGTGGCAATCGCACACCCTGGCCCTGGAAAGGGGTGCTGTGGCCACGGATTGGGGGGGGGTGCTGGGTGCCGGAGGGGGCTGGTGTGAATGTGGGTGCTCCGCCCCCACTGAAAAAACCCATGGGTGCCTGAAAACCCAAAGCTCCCCTAGTTGGCGCCCATGGTCTGATACAGTGGGCAGTTTCTTGAACAGCTGTCTATCCAGTGCAGAGGGGACAGGAAGCAAGAAACAAGGCCACTCAATCTGAGTTATCTGCCACCTGAATTGTGGGAAGCCACCTGAGAAACAATCCTCCCATGTTCCAGAATAGCTCCACATGCCCAGGCAGTGGACTTCCTGGGCAAGGGTTGGACTTCCAACACTTTCAATGTAGTGTTCAATAAGAACTTCCATCAGGTTTCAAGACAGTGCACGGTAAGAAAGGGGAATGATGTGCTTTGTGCTCAAGTGAGTGCAATGCAGCACCTGCTTCATTATGACTTGAGCATGAAGTGGATTATTCTTAGATTGAGGGACTGAGGTGGTGGCAACTGGAGAGAGTTGGTAACAGTTGCAGACTTGGGGTGAAGGTACCAAGAATCTGCCACCTCTTCACAATCACCTCCCCATAATCTGCTCTCAATGTAGCCTGCTTCTAGTGGCTACATGGACAAGCCAGCTCAGATTGGTTGGTTTCCTCAGCCCTGGGAGATTTTCCATCATTTATGCTTTTCCACTTAACTTCAGGCTTCCTGTCTTCATTGAAAGAGAAAAGAAACTCGGACCGTTTCCCCTCTAATTTTACACTCAGCACAAAGTGCGATTCCAAATTAACCAGCACACCGCCTCTCCCTATCCTGCATGCTTTTTTTTTTTTTAATTTGACTTAACCTCTCTGTGTTTTCTCCCATCTGTCAAATGAAGATAAACACTCCTACCTTGCAAGGAAGTGATGAGGATTAATTAATTAATGTTTGTACAGCACTTTGAATATGCAAAATGTGTGGAGTGCTGAGTGCTGCTGGGCTGTTCAAATGTCGCTCAGCCGTTTCAGAGTGCGGGCAGATAGCGCCTGCTCATATCCGCTTGAGAGCAAGACGCGTTTTGGTGACGCTCTCACGCAAGACTGGTTCCAGTTTTGGGCCTTTTCTCTGGCATGATTTATGCAAGATAAGCCAACCCGTGGGCCTGTAATAATTCCAGTCTCACAGCCACACCCACCAAACTCTGGAGCTGATGGAGGAAGGGTTGCTTTTGTGTCAGGCAATTCTGTGCTCTGAACAGAACAGAGCAACCAGTATAATTCACTCTCCATACTGCAAGCAACTGTGTCTTTTCTCCCCTCCCTGCCCTTAATTCTTGGAACTATCTCCCAAATATCTACCTGCATGAAGCCTCACCCCTTACTCCCTTCAAATCTTTGAAAATAAACAAATTATGGCTTGTTACTATAAGTCTAAGGGATCAATCCAGAGCCCTCCAATATGGGTGGTAAAAGCATACTATCCATGCTGGTGTTCCAAACGTGCCATAAGGCACATCCACTGCAGGCAGTAGGGGCTTACGGCCAGCGGCGTCATGCAGCCGGAACGCTGGGCGGGAGGAACGGGTGAGCGGCAGCCCGCCTGTTGCGTTCCGGTCCGTTTCTCTGTCTTCTCTGCCCCCACAGGGGTGGGGAAGACGGCGAAACAGACCGGAATGCAATGGGCGGGCTGCCGCT